>JASANE010029889.1:0-72938 GCA_030248225.1 Trileptium ribeirensis
ACAAGTTAACTTTTGTTCATCACTCCAATTATTGGTACTAGCTAGTCGATTAAACATTCCAATCCAATCTTCAAAATCCTGACCTCCGTGTTTTCCTTCAAAGGTCGGCATGTCGCGAAGGGGTATTATAGTTGTCGCAGAAGCATGTTTAACAAGGTGGTGCAACAAGGCACCTAAAGTATCTTTCGAGGGATCGGGGAGAGGCGGTAAATCGCCATTATTACCTTCAGGGTGGGGCGGGTGATGAGTTCTTCCAAAAGCGAGATCATTATCAGGGTTATTAAAAAGATTATCATCCGGTTCTACGTATTCTCCAAGATCAGTCATGGGGTATTAATTGCTTTTAATACCCTGCTAATGATGTTTCGGTTTGCCATCAAAACAACTTCTATCGATTAAAATTTTACGGCTTTTCTTAGTTAGTACCACTCTGTTTTTCCAAAAGTTGAACTCTGTTCTTCGAAAAATTGTCCTTATTTCGTCGAAAACTTCTCAAGCGTTCACTACCAATTTACGCTGTATTTAACACACGACAAAGCAAGAACTATACAATAACTACAAAATGACAGATAATGAGAATTTACAATGTCCCAGTCCGGCGGTAACAGTGTTCTTCGGTTCCACGAGCTTCCCCACTAGCGTTTGAGGTCGGTACGGCACGGCAACCCAGTGACTCGATCGGCGATTCCTGGTCGGTGATAATATTACGATTGAGGCGTTGTTCGAATTGACGCGGCGGTCGATTGTCTGCGATTCTCGATTGCCACGGCGCGGTTACTTCAGCGAGTCGAATGACAGCTACTGTTCCAAGGTCGCAATTGACAATGGCGACCAAATCCGATAATCCTGATAGTCCTTTCCGCTCACGATACCGATAAATCCGATGACCCAATTGGTATGACCGTTAACCCAATTAATAAGACCAACTTCCCGAATTATTACGACCAATTAACCCACTAATATAACCAATAACCCGATTAATAAGATTAGTAACCTTGATAATACGACCAATTGTACCGATTAATACAACCAATATCCCGATTATGATAACCAATAGTTTTACCAATACAACCAATGACCCCTTTTTCCTGATTATTACTAGTACAGCCAATATTCCGTCTAAAATAACCACTAGTTCTGAGTAATATAACTAATATCCAATAGTTCTGGTATTAAAATAGTCAGTAATTCCGACCCACGCAACCACTATCCCAGTAACTGTTCCACGACGATTGGCTACGGCTCAACCAATTTACTTTATTGAGTCCGAATTAATTATCGGCGACGGCTCAATGAATTAGCGAAATTGAGTCCGAACGGGTTAGTTAATTAAATTGACGACGATTCACAATACGAACGTACTATAATAATTCAGTAGATGATTATTACTTGAGTACACGAGTTAGTAATTGAAGTTCCTGAAATAATGGTCCCCCTCTGGGGGTCGCTCCTCCGGACCGAACCTCTCGGCTCATGGTTGAATCGTTCCTTTTCCGCACGGGCGGTGACACATGTACACGGGTACATCCACATATCGGTACAACAACAATTTCAATAACAATACGACATGACAAACAATTATCAATACATAACAACACCTATAATCCGATTAGCATCATCCTTGGGCATGCACTTAAACTTTTACAATACTCATACGTGTACATATTCCCAAATTTGGTCACCATGCATGTATGCGAGAGGTCACTTTTCCATAGACTTCAAAAGTTTCCATAAGCTGCATAAACGAGTAAAATTTACTTAACGCGTATGGTTCGAACGAACAAATATAGCTCACGGCGTGGCCCCCACTTATGTAATATCGACGTGACGCTGCTGCATTACGCACTTCCCTGACGTAATGCCCATACGACCCCGGCTATCGTGACTTCAAGGGCGGACCTGATGGGTTTCCATTGCTCGAATTTTCTTTCCCACGCGAGTAAGGCCCAAGAAATGACGGAGCTTAGCAAGCCGCAGGAGCGCTTCACAGGATGTGTTCTGATCCTGCCGGACGGGTTGCGCACGTAGTCTACGAGGTACTACCTTTGAGGTCCCCAGGGAGGTCGGCTCCGTCACCTGCTCACAGGCCAAAGAGACCGTACCGCTATTCCCTATCCACGTCCAACCCGGAAAGTGTAAAATTCTAGGTATTTGAGTCCAATCGAAATTGGTTTTAACTTTCCTGAAACGGTTAATTCATTTAGGTTAGCCAGTGGCCCCCACTAGGGTCCGACAAATCCCTAGACGTTTAACGTTGTCCCTAGATGTCTAAAGTTCCTATTCTGGGTGCTCAGCGTGAGTTTAAACTTTTGTGATTAATTTTTCTTATGAGTCGCACGAGTCGTACCTTTACAATAAGCATAATTAACAAACTTATTTGTAATCGGCGAGTCACGCTGAGGTTTGCTTCTTCGATGCGCGTGTCAAACCTGAACGTGGGTCGTCGATTTGCGGTGACGGATTTCAAACCCCTTTAGTTCCTATCGCTACGACGGGTCAACAAAACACTTGAACAATTTGGGTTTTCAGTGAGCATTTATTGATTAGTTGCACAAGAACTCATGGGTACACGGACAGATACATATTGTACGGGCAAATACAATAAGCGTTATGTCACAATTATGGCACGCTAATACAAAATGAGCAGAACTTCCATTGGGGAGGGTTGCGGAGTCATCGCCTTTTTCGCAGAACTCTCACAGCTGGGTCAAATCACGGCATATAACGTGAAGCCTTATCTTATGACAGCTGTGCTTACCTTACTCATGAAAAAATAGTGGGTCAAATTAAAATCAGTACCGGTAGGTGCTACGGTTAGTTATCGATAAAATAAAGGCGCCATCGAACTGTTATTGCTCGGTACTATGTTCGCTAACAGGAAGGGTACTCCGACATGATAGGTTCGGGTAAGCGAAAGGCGGAAATGAGGCGGAGTAAACGGGGTTGAACGTGCAACGGGACGTTTGCGAGACTTCATCTTGCTCATTCGAATCACACAACTATGGTACATGATAATCGGTTATTTATACTCGCAGTTAGTAGCGATGAGGTTAGCCTATGACAACATAATACAACAACAATACAAGGATACTTATTAATACCATGACAATGCTATGTAATGCTCTTCGGTACGACTCCTGAATTCCTTTCTAGAGGTGCGACAACGTTACGATGTTAGTTTTGGGTCCTGCTCGCATACATACATATGTACTTAGAATGACCTTATAAAGTTTGTTATGAAGCTGATGCTGAATAATTTCGGCTCTTGTTCCCTATGCAATTACTCCACAAACACAATGGAATTGGGTCTCTGATTGTGGTTAACCCCGGATCTAGATCACTACAAAAGACAAACATTTCGAATACACCAACGTGGGTTATAACTACATTAAAAGGAACGATCGGGCGGACTTTTCCTTTGAGCAGTTTGCGGGTCCCGGTAGACTGAGGTTGGGACCGAATTGTGAGCCTTTCCTAATGCAAAATTTTATCTAATTTACTACGCAGGTTGTACCTATGATTTTAGCTGAAACGAGTGATATGAGTGGTGAGGCCTCGTAGACGGTCGGCCGTACTCTAATGGTATGAAAACCTACGTTATTTTGACTTGAAAAACGTTCAAAAACGAGCTCTATTTGGTGCTAAAATTTAACCGTTATTTCGAGCAAGTTCTGCCTGACGAAGCGAGACAGTAAACAGAGGCCCCGGTTGTCAGGACAACCGTAGCAAATTTTCTAGCTTAATCCTACTCGATTTGTCTCCTTAAATTGTTCAGTTCGCAATTTTCGAGCTAAACTTTGAGCACAGTTCGATTGGGTCCCATTAACTTAGAATCCTGACAACTGGACGGTCTCTCGTCCAGAGAAATCGTAAAACGTTTGAAATCTTGAAAGCCCACTTCGGAAAATCCTAAATAAACCGTGCGCGTACGTGTATGACCGTGGATGATTCAGAGTACTAATCGAAACGTCTCGTTTAACCAAAATGCTTTCAAGTAAAATGTTTGTTTAACCTCGGTCAGCTCAGGGAATATTTTCCTAGATCCTAGCTCAACTCAGGGAGTCATGTAAAATGAGTCTCAAGGCGAGTGTCGCTTTTGTTTTTATCCTAACTCAATGACCGAGGGAGGTTCAGTATGACTTCGGGTGTCCAGTCCAACATTCGAGCTGGCTGAAACCACGGGTCAGCGGGACGAGGCTATCATGTAAAAATCAAGTATGGACAGGGAGTCCACGGAGACTTAGCGTTACTTCCGATTAATACGTTTTCTACTGTACCCTAGTGGCTGCTACGAACGTACTCAACTTAACTGATTTCAGTGCTACGATATCCTACGGCCAGTCCCTCCCTGTCCACACTTACAGCGTTCGGGTCTTTGTTCCAGCATCCCTCGCCCATCCGTACGCACGATCCATCGCAGAAGCCAAAAGTAAATCAGAAAGTAAAAGCACACGAATAGAAGTAAGCGCCAGAGCCGGTCTGAAAAACGACCGAACTCTGCGCTGTCGAAGTCACACTGAACTCTGACTTGTTTACGCGTCTCTGCTTTTATATGAAATTTTAAATTTTCAAATTTTCAAATCTTTCGGACGGTTAGAGTGCTTATTCAGCACTTTTGGTCCGATTTGACCCCATTCTTAATCTCTTACTTAAACTTTGTTATCGGAACAAATTCCGATCATTCTTCTACAAATTTGATGTCTAAAATTATATAAATTTTATATAAAATTTTACATAATAAATATTATTTATTACCTTATTTGCTATTAATTTAATATAAAAGCTAAAAAACTTGCTAGAAACTTTTGAAATCTCCAATTTTCAAATACAATTCACACGCAGCCGTACTATCAACCGATCAACTAGATACTAAGTCAACATTAATCGCGCAACAGCTCAAGCTCTATTATTGCTGCCCCATACCAGTCCAGCTACAAATTCCAGGCGAACTTCATATAGACAGTATATAAAATTGATATAAATGCTCGAGAAGCTTCTACAAGATTATACTGCAACCTTTGTAAGCAAACAACGTGTGTTCAGCGGCATAACCATGAGTGGTCAAGTCAAGTGAAGTGCAGCTTTAATATTAAAACTTTATAATTTTATAGAGTACTGTTAATAAATTTTCCTGATAAGAGATTAAACTTTCGTCGGCGTCCGCACTCTATATAAAGCTTATACGAAGCGACGATCAAACAGTCTCTGAATAAATGGCACGTTTATTTACTCTAACATAAAAACCGGCTCATATATACCAACGCGCTACAAGTATGCTACCGAGCTAATTCAGCTAAATTTCTACGCGTTATTTACTTAATGAAATTGTACATTTGATATTAAAGTATACGTTCGTTTTATATAGACTTCATATCGTTGGGGATTGACGTTAAAAGAAAGACGCGGCTATGTAAACAAAAGGAGAAAAGAAACAGGGGCAGAGAAAAAGGAGGGCCTAGTCCCTTCCAAAATGGCCAAAGTGCCAAATAAGCCTCGGATCCGGACTCAGCTAGTCCGTCCGAGCAAAACTATATGTAACAGGACCGTATTCGGTCAACAGGGGGAAAATAGACTCGATGGAGGGCCCATGTCAAATTTTTTCCCGGGGAGGGTGTTTTAAACGGTACCCCTGGGTTCGGGGCATACTTTTCTGGGGTGTTTTATGCATATTTGGGTTAGTCTTGAGAAGGGGAACAAAATGAGGGGTGACACGCCTGTCGGGACGTTACTTCTGAAATCTTCATATGGGGCATCTAAAAGGTGGGCGCAGCGGGACCGGTCCGGGCTCAAATTAAAGCCTCGGGTCTGGGGATTACAACGATGCCACGTATATAGTTTTAGGACTAACATACGTTAACTTATTGAATTAATTGTATTTTATCAATCAACGTACATACATATTCACTCATAAGTCCGTGGATCCGGGTCGGATTTCCACGAAACCGGTCTCATTCGAAAGTCCGTCTAATTTTCTATGATAAATGTTAAGTACTTAATTTTGAAATTCCCAACGGTTTCGGAGTTATGGACCGGAGCCGATACTTTCGATACCAAATTTTCCTAAATCTTCTGAATTTTGTCTCTTATCTTAACCAGCGAAATTGAACGCTGGTAGATAATATTTCATAGAGGCATGCGCAAATTACCAGTGTGGCGATAACTAGCGAAAACTTTATGCTTTCCGTTTGCTCTTATAATTTTCAGGAAATTGTCTCAATCGCTGTTCGCTTTCGAGCGAGCAGTCACATTTTTTGTTGTCCTCATTCGTGAGAACGGTCGTGACGGGTGTCCGTCACGGCCAGTTATTCCAATAAAGATTTGCAACAACGTTCGTGTTTCTACCACTCGGGCTAGGGCAATTCCTACATATAGATTTATACTGGGTTCAGCGGGGGAGTCGTACCGTCCTTAAATTCTCGACAAATCGAGTATGGCAAAAGCTCGCCATACTCACATTCTGCTCCTATAAAAGATCAATTTGCATGCGTGAAAATCCCTAAAATGCCTTCTAAAATCATCCCAAATAGGCTACATTCCATCAACCGTGCTTCCAGCCTAAAGGTCACAAGAATACAAAAAAATATGACAAACAGAGTACATAAAATCATGGTAAAACTCAGGCACTTTTATGGCCTGATCAATCCAACGAAATAGTACAGTTATAGCACAACATGATCATAATACGGTATACAATGGTAACAATAGGGCGGCGCTTTTATGGCCTCCTATGATAACAATGAACGGTATGAATATAGTACGATAGATATACATAGATATATAACTGGTTAACAATTCATATCCCCATCAGTTTGCTAGATCATGTACCTGAAAATACCTATGAGCAACAACATCGATTCCAACGGTACACAATCATACGATACAATCAAGATAATATATATGGAAAACGTGCCTTTATGACCATCAAAAGTATTACAAGAGCGATAATAATGACAAGTACTCAAATATATATACCAATGATGCCTTTATGGCCAACGATAATATGGTAAAAAGCATGATAATGCCAATATATATTAGTGCCTTTAGGGCACTACGATCAATATGTGTATAGATAGGTATAGACATTTGTATATACGGCAACAATTCCCTGACGATTATCCATCCCTACAATAGCAAAAAAGATATAGTGAGGTGGGGCTATTATGACACCCAAAACGAAAATTGTCTCGTTATGTTGAAGTGTATCGGCCAAGCGTGCACTTGACACGTGTGGTGCCACTCCGAGTTTGTATCTATTGACACGCGGAAAAAATTCTACTGGCGGGAGTATACGCAGAGCTACACGGAAAAAAATGTGTCATAATAGCCCCACTCATGTGGGGCGATTATAACACGGGGTTGCGGGGCAAATATAACACCCTTTTAAAACCGGAGCTAAATCAACTAAAACATCAAAAAAAACAGCGAACTATGCTTACCGGCTCTGTTTTGTGCAATCAAATGCCATTTTCCGATGGTTTGGTAAGATGAGAGTTGTGGAGCTCTATAAAATTTGCTTGATACATCCTTTGCAGCCGACTTGAAATTTCCATGGTTCAATTACGAGTATATATGTATAATGTTATTACATTAAATTAAGTAATTATTTATATTATTTATTAATTATTTATATTTAATTAATAATTATACTAAGTTATTAAACCAAAATTCTTAGGAATATTAAGATTACTGACGACCCACTAGGGATTCGCACAAACATCGCTCCACCTCGTCAACAACTTGCAAGTCTAGATGGAAATCCACTCCTTTTAGCGCACATAGCGTCGGAGAATCGATAGGGTAGCAAAGAAGTTCTGCTATTGGCAACGACAGTTCGTCGATCCTTACCAGCCAACTAAATAAAGCTTTTCCAGGAAGCGATGTACTTGATGCAGCACGATGTAGAAATTTTATGATATATTCCTCTTCGTGCTCATTTTTATGTTGGTACTTACCCAGATACCAATTCATATGGCCCCGCCGCTCATCATAACGAGCCACAACAAAACTACCTGGTTTAGGCATATCACTTTTGGTTTTTATCAGCGAAATAAATTCATAGTTTTTTTCGGGTGGTAACTCTGAATGTTCGTCATCGTAACTACTTTCTTCAGGGCTTCTACTGCTGCTGGAGCTGCTTTCGCGAATTCGACAACGTTTCCTTTGGTTTTGGCTTCGTCTTGCGATTGTTTTGCCTTTTACAAGGCTTTTTCTTCCGCTTTGTTTTAGTGATTGATAAAATTTTTCCGACGTAATAACGCGCTGATCGTGCCGGTCAAGTTTGTCGCTTGCGACTGGGAGTTTTCTTCAACACAGGAGTCTGTGACAATTTTTTGGCTATAATATCTGTTATGGAAGTTGCCGATCTGGGCGTCGGACCAGTGGCACCTTGGGTGGATGTTGATGCAATCGCTTCATCTGCTTCGTTACCAGATGTGTTCGCCTGATCAACAGCTAGTGCTTTGGATGGACTGTTGATGGACAACTCGGGATGCACCTTTTCATACTGGCATAGTTTGTCTGTTGCAAAAAATGTTTTATCGTATTTGAGACGGTTCACCGGAAATAAACCACATTTGCAGAATCCATTTTTTATGCTTTCCACTGAAAGCCCTTGATCCCAAACCTGCGACAACAATTGCACAAACTCTGATTTGGACAATTTTCGGCTACGATTGGGATCAGAAGACCATTTATGCAGTCGTTTGTTCCACACAGACTTTAGTCCTCGAAAACATCCGACGTCCAGCGGTTGTAATCGATCAGATGTATGTGGTGGCAGCGTAATAATTGTTATATTTTCCTTGCGTGCTTTGGTCACGACTTCCAAACTAATGTGCGATACGTGACCGTCGCACAACAATAAAAGTGGCCGTTTATTTTGTGTGTACTGGCAAAAATGATTAAAAAGTTGCGCAAACACAACACTGTCTTGCCAGCCTTTTTCAGACCAACAATACATTGTCCCGGGATAGTCGTCCACAGGCCGCCAATGCTCCAGCGGCTGTTTGGCTTGGAATATAATAGCTGGAGGCATTCGACTGCCGTCTGCTGCAACCATGGCAACTATCGTCGTGTTTTCGCGCCCCGTGCCTTGACTAATGCGGTCGACTTTTCCCCCTTTGCTAGCTAGTACCCTAACGTTACTTGCGTCGCTACATAACCTTGTTTTGTCGACGTTCCATATGTGTCCGGGCTTGCTTCGAAGACCGAGACAATCGATGAAATGTTCCACAATGTCATAAAATTCGAAAATTACGTCCGGATCCGAGGCCGCAATCGCACGGCAACGCTGCAGAAGTTGCGGCATCTTCAGTGAAATGTTCCAGCGGCGGCAAAACGCGATACGCCAATCCTTGCCCGGTCTTCCTTCCGGAAATACGGTTTCAATGCTGTTTGTGGTTATATATTCCTGTACCAAATCCAGGAACTCGTCTGTTGAAAACCCAAACCCACATCTGTTCATAAATTTAATACATGCTGCAATCTCTTCCTCTTCCGCGTCAGTAAATTGTCGTTTGCGACCAGGCTGGTGGGTCATGCTAGGGTATTGTAAGTGTTTTATAAGTGTTGATCTTGCTACACCGAACTGTTTTGCCGCTGCTTTTTTAGACATTCCACTGTTAACAGCTTCGATTGCTGTCTCTAAACGCTGTGATCTTTCTGCCGTATCCAGTTCTCGTTTGCGCTTATATTGCCTCACCATTTTTATAATTCACTGAAATACAAAATGGTTAATTAGTCGAATGTTCGTAATCTTGGAATGTGATGTCACAATAGCCCCACACCAAAATTACAGGTGGGGCTATTGTAACACCCACCAAAATTTTATAGCGAAAATCTGCAGGCACAAAAGCTATCGTGCTACGGTAGAACTACCACTACGCCAAATAATGAGCTCTAAATGAAACTAATTCATAAACGGGTGATTGAGTGGATTCTTCGCAACGAAGAAACCCCGATTTGCTGTCTCCTGTATGAAGAGATTTGTTTTTGGATATTTGTTGCATGTAAACTTTGTTGCAGGGTATAACGTGAAATGCTCACATGTAAATATTCTTATGGTGATAGGGAATATGTTCAGTTTAATTTGGATTGAGTTCTCACCGTTCTGCAGGTAGTTGGTGGGGGTGTTATAATAGCCCCACTTTTACCAAGGTGTCACAATAGCCCCACCCTACTATACCCATCTTGATCAAAACGACGTCGGCGGTGCTGGCCGAAATACTGAAAATGCGAGTCGGTTACATAGCGGGATTCTTTGAACCTAATTATTACGGACTCGTGTCGTTTACCTTTATATAGATATATGGTGCTATTGAATCTGTTCCGATTACGTACATATTTACTTGACTTCAGCTCTACTTCGATTATCTACATATGTACCCGATGATTCCTGATTTGTTGTAATTATATACTTACATAACTGTATTGATCTTGCGAGTTGTTTCAATTGCTGGTTTAGGTATATACGGTAGTTCATGGTTTGTGCCATTAGGCAGACTACATATGACGTGACAACAGGGCTTTGTAGTCGATGGATATATATATATAGAGGAACGCAGTACATATGTTTGCTTGCGCCAAGAGGCGATTAATATATTCTACTTCCATAGAGGTACGTATTGCAAGGCGAGGGTGGGTTCCGTACCCTTTTGGGCTGTTCCCGTCGGGGGTCCCAGGTTGGGAGACTCTGGGGGCTGAATTTGGAAATGTTGGCCACTATACATGTGGTCAGGATTATTGGGGAACTCGACTAAATGTTGACCATTACACTATGGACAGGATTTTTAGTGTTCGGTAAAATTTTGTCCATTATACTGTGGATATAATTATTGGTATTCGGAAAAATGTTGTCCATGACACTGTGGACAGGATTTTTTGGTATTCAGAAAAATGTTGTCCATTATACTGTGGACATAATTATTGGTGGTCGAAAAAATGTTGACCATTGCACTGTGGTCAGAATTGTTTGTGTGCGAAAAAATGTTGACCATTGGGGTGTGGTCAGAATTATTATAAAAGTTGACCATTGTCATGTGGTCAAGATTATGGGTTTTCGATAAAAGTTTGCCATTAGGCTGTGGTCAGGATTATCCACCTCGTAACGATCCGTATGGATCCGTTACAATTATATATACCTGCTTATTACGTATTTAAGAATGAAATGCTGTTCAAGAAAGGAGAAACACAACAACAATATAGCTCGAGCGGTTACAGAGATATTGCAGGGTCCGTATATTCTGATTCTATGAATCCACTCAAAAACCAGGCTTGACACAACCTTGGAACGGAAATAATGACAATATCATAGATATGTAGAGACTACTCTACAAAATTAGACCAAACACACCAAAACAGTGCGATCAATTACGGAGATATTATCATTTTGTGAATTTAGAGGCACGCAGGATCATTCAAAAACCCGCTTTGACCTAACCATACAGTGTAAATAACGACAGTATCAGCACACCATTTACAGCTACACAGACTATGAATATGACAAAATGAGACCAAAACAACCCATATGGTCATCATGGGCCCATTTAAAACACTTTTTTACCCTAATCCTACATCCTGAAAGTGTCGCGTAGCAAATCTTTACATACATACTTATAGAGGCTTATTTTCTCTGCAAAAACAGCCCACCATTAATCTGATACCTACACTCGCCGGATTTCTAAATAATGGGCACAAATTGAGTTTTCCTGCTTTCGCTTGCATCAATCTACCCAGCCAAAGTTGTGTTATGCGTGTCACCCTAAAAACCCAATATCGGACATAATCAAACTTCATCACTACGGCTGATATGAATCCTCTTCGCTCGTTTCACTCACTTCAACAAGTAAAACCCAGAGTGAAAATTCAAAATAAATATTACAATAGCGCCTCGGCATGAATACTGATACAAGATTTATTTGCTAGTAAAATCTTCCAAAATAACTAATATCTGAGGGTGTAGACTCTTAGTTGACATGTAAAAAGATTTAACGAAAATGATTTATATGAACAGTCAATAAAATTACTTTATGCAAAAGCTTGAGTTTTGGTATCTTTAACCATACACTTGAAAAAATTTTAGGCGATGGACACAGTGACAATGTTCGCTACTAAAATATTGCATTAAACAAATTATTTGTATTATATATAGTTATTCCTAAATTATCATAATTCCAGTTTCCCGAAAGACCACAACATACCTCCCGTACTTGTCGTGAACAAATTGCATACCCTTTAATTCACCTGGAACGCCAACGTAGTAGCCATCCTAAATTACATTTAGTACAAATGTAACACTAGTGCAATTGAAATACTGGCGCTAGTTAGCACAATAAAATGTTCGTCCCACATATCAGAGCTAGCAAAGCAAGCAAGATTAGAACTATCCATCCAATCATAATATGATAGCAAGAGACCATATCAGACCCTTGATGAACAGTATGACACTCAGGTCACGCTACGATATGTAAGATAACTCGGTAGAGTTTTACGCTATTTGTACCACTTTTACGAAAAGGGAAACTTTTTAAATAGTTTCCTGTCCCACCACCCTCCAAATTTAATCATGTTCCCACAACTTTTGTTCAGAAAATTTATAATTTTTTTTATATGAAATTTTTTACAAGATGTGCAGGACGGAACTGAGGTGGAGGCATGCAGGACAAAAATAGAAAATTGTCCAGGGCGACTAAAAGCCGGAAAATTCTACCAAAGCATCTCAGAAAACATATAATGCAATGTGCCATGAGCCACATTCTCCTTCTTGGATATCACGTACTCATAATGATAGTGATTCAATCAGCGACTAAATACGAAACGAACGTGGCTCAATGTGAGAGTAACGTTATCTCGTGCACCCAGACCATTTTAATACACACCTTAAGCAAATCTTAAATTCTTAGCTTCTTTATCAATCTTCAGAATCCACAGCAGGCGATGGTGAGCCATCCATCCGTCTAGGACAATCTGACGGCCATTTTCTGAGTACAGGACCAAAAACATGGAAATGGAAATTATAAATTTATCATTCACAGCGTCGAATATATATGATTTTAAGAGCTCTTTTCCGCACTGAAAGCCAGTAGCGCATGACCTATGGATGTTTAGCCACATTCGCTATTTCGGCCTGCCCAGCTCAGCCCCATAGGCATTTTTCGGCTCCGTCCACGTACTTTTCTATACGACTAAAAATAGGTCAATTCCTTTCTGTTGAGTAAAGAAAATGCGCGAATTTTACTTTACGGATTTAAAAATCCATATAGTTTTTCCATACAGGGATAAAAATACAAAATTGACACCAGAAGATACTAGATAGGGTTTCACTATATAATGTGCATTAATATTTATAAAATATCATCCCTGAATAAATTATTTATAGCATTTCCGCGCTTTTTAATGTCCATGTCAACTGAGTTCAAGTTTGATCTTTCTAGAACCGGATAAACCATGCGCGTCCTGTTCGACCAACAGGAAACCGCAAATTCTGGCTCCCAGAGGAACTTTCGTCACAGACATCCAAAAATAATTTTCATACCTATTTAATAATATACGTTACATTACTGGCAGAAAAAGTGCGTAACTAAACTACTACAGCATAAGTTAGTTCGTAAGTATCAGTATAAATACAAGACATCTGATATACACATCGTAAGAATTATAAGACAACGAAGATAAATACTGACACAAAATGAAACTATAGACGTGTCCATTCACAAAACTAGAATGATTTTATTAAAACAACGAATACTACAGTGTAGTGTTAAGTGGTACCGTGACCGCGGCGAAACAAGCATCAATAGCAGTCAATAGACTGTCAAATACTAATGAACCCACTGTTCCAACTGAGAATTGATTTTTGCCTACATTAAACCCAGTTAATCTACATCTAATTCTCATGAATGTAATATTTTCGCTTTACGTCTTTATTCGCTAGGGCGTTACTACAGATACTCTGCCCCAGGACGGCTTAAGAAATCCAGAACCCATCGACCAGACCTTCACAGACAGAAACCCATTGTTTACGTTGCATCGGAAGCCACAAATCCAGGTTTGACTCAGTCGATACATATATTGTTGTCGGATCCAGAACCATAACGGATGGTAATCGTTTGTCTGAGCGGTTTAACACCTCATACGGACACTTGTATGGCAACCGTAGTGGCTTTCAAACGATATGACGTACGAGTATCTGTTTGCACCTTTCAAGGTCAGGTGGAAAATCTGTTGGTCTGCTAAAATTGTATCAGTCCTGGTCGAAGTTTTGCAATTGTTTGTTGAAACCGATGCACAGATGAGGGTGCGTCGACTACCAAATTTTTTTATCGTACAAGAACTGACCCAGCAGATGAAGAGAAACACCGTAACCAGCTTGGCGATAGAACAGCTCGGTTCCTCCTTGACTGCACAACGAAGACCAAGTAGTACCACTGGCAGTACTTCAGTCCATGCGATCGAGGATTTGTGATATTCGTTTGCAGCGTTGAGTTGACAATGCAACCGTTTCACTAAGCCGTTAGCAGCAGAATGACATGTCGTTGTTTGTCGTAGCTGACAACCCATGGTAGCGTTAAATTTTCCAAACAGTCGTGAACCGATTTGCCGACCACGATCCGGCGTAATCACAGACGGTAAGCCAATTTGACAATCCATCCAGAAACTATTGTTCCTGCTAATGTGATAGCGCATATATCGGTTATTGGTATTGCTTCAGGCCATCCCGTAAATCGGTCTATTATGGTGAGGATATAGCGTTACCCTTGTGATGGTGGCAAAGGCCCAACCATGTCATTATGAATGTCCGCACAGCGCCGATGTGGATGTTTGGACGCTTGAAGCGCAGATTTAACGCGTCGTTCCAACTTTGTTTTGTTGACACCCTTCGTAAATCGGCCAGACATTGGTCGAGTTGCTGCTGCTCCGATTTGTTGGCATTGTATCTTGAAACAGTGGAGCAGCATGGGACCGTATTTACCGTTGGATGTGCGGCTTCGACGATTCCATCAGCTATTAATTGTATTGACTCAAGTGATTGATCATCGGCAGCAGCAATTACCGTTTGTACCTTTGACGACAGACACTAAATGAACAGCTAGCGCAGTATGTTGTCCACCGATGCTTTGTTGGAACAGAGGAGTTGTTGCATCGAGCGTAACAGTTGCGAAGGCTTATGGTCGCTCAGCTCTAAGGTGTTGAGCAGATGATGCAATCGTTCCTGTTCAGATGTTGCGATTCGATTGACCAACTCGGCTGTCGTAAGGAAGCTCTATTGGGGGTTGAGAAAGAGATCATAGATGTCGGTAGCCAAGGTAGAAACGACGTAATCGAATTTCGTGCGTTGTTGCATGATGCCGCGAGTCGAAAATTGTGCCTTGAAGTGATCAAACCACAGCTCGGGATCAGACGGCCAAAACCGGAAAGTTTGATCGGCACAGCCGTAATTGGTTGTTGTTCAAGCATACTCTGAGATACACCGGAATTCGATTGTTTGCCCGTTTCTATTGCCAACTGATCCATATGATGGCACAACTTATTTTTGTTGCTAAGTAAATCTTGCGTTAGCTTTCATTCAATCGGCAAAGTTTTTCAGTCCAGTTTGCGCCGACAATGCGTTCCACCGTGTGAGAAAACGGTCAACCTTCGTCGACGCCAAGCGAGGTGAAGCGTTTATTCGAATGCGGCGATGTTACGGTTCGAACGAGGCTATCGGTTTTAAAGCGGTGGCTTAATGGAACGTCGGGTTTACCAATTTGCAGACGTGTCCATGAACACCAATCGATATTATTTTGTTAAAACATTGAAAACAACGAATACAATAATAACAGTGTATTGTTAAGCCGTTGCAACACCGCGGCGAATAAGGATCAATAGCAATCAGTAGAATGTCAAATGCAACTGAACCCACTGTTATAACTGAAACGTGACTTTGATAGTCTACAGTAAGCCTAGCTAATCAATGTCCAATTTCCGAAAATGTATAATTTTTGGGTTTCTCATTATTAGCTAGGACGCTGCTGCAAACCATCCTAGCTCGCCCATTTCATATGACATAGCGTTTTGGCTTACCATTTTATCTCCTTCGGTATCGGCTGCGTTTTTATATAATGCCACATCAATATTCGACGGAGCGACTTCACGAAAATCTACGGCAAGCGTTTCAAGTGTAGTGTGATCGTGTATCATCATAAATCCGCCGCTGAAAATGACGAAATACCAATTATTACACAAGGTCACTACCTACCAGGGAATAACCGGAACTGAAATTTGCCGGAACCTGGTCTTTGAAACTTATATATAGTAAAACAGATGAAGGTGTAGTGAATTTAAAATGTATTAAAAATACTTTTACATTAAATTTAACGTATTACGATGACATTATTGCTTTTCTGAAGCATTAAAGAGACTGGGGAAGCTAATAATATTTATTTATCGATCAATATGTCCGTTTTTAGACACCCAGAGCAAAAATACCGTCCATTATACACATTTGGGTATACTGCGTCAAACTGAATGTGCTTACAACGCATGGAGCGAGGAATAAACACTTTTGCTCTGTCTCCAGTCGCCTCCCTTTACTACACATAAGTTTGTTACATGTTTTTCTGTAGGAAGCTTGAAATTATGGGTTTATATGCTTCTAAGAGAAAATAATAGAAGGTAATTTTCTGATAAGTGGTCAGAGACACTGTTTAGGCTAGCCTTGAGCAACCACTGCCCGTCAGGTAGATGATAATGATGATAACTTTATAATCAGAATGCTGTAAACGAGACAAACAGTGGTAATGCTCGCACAGTTTCAATAAAAACATTTCATTGCCAAAAACGCAGTTTCTGACTGCGTTGCAGATAACGTTATTTTACTTCAATATAGACTGATTCACAAAGTTTACAAGTGTAGTGGCTGGTGCTTGACGCAATTTTTAACCAAGCTTATGCTAAGTACTTCTACGTAACCTATACTCTGTTATCGAGTTGGACCGGTTTAATTGGCACATACGCCGCAGACATCTGAATGTGCAAAATAGCTGCTACAAGCATCGACCTGGGTTTGTTTTGTTAACAAACTCCTGCATGTTAAGATGAAAAATTAATACTGAAATTAAAATTATGCAACCTACTTATGGTTCACACGGCAAATTGCTGAGTTAATCTTTTCTTTTGCTTGGTTGTATTGGAACTTGATCATTGTATTCATATATTACATATGTTTGGACCACACATGAAGGAAAATGTGGAAAATTTCAAACAAAATTTATAAACCGGAATTTTGGTTCCGGTATGGTTTTTGCCCTTTGCCGGAACCGCAACCGGAATACGATTTTCGCCGGAACCGGAATTCCGGTTACTCCCTGATACCTATTTAAGTCTTTGATTCTAGGTAAGTACCGAAAAAGCTTTGGATTCAACACTGAAAATATTTTGAAACAAGTGGATTGATTACACCTCATCATATTCCACTACTTTTCACTTTATGAAATCAAGATATGTATGGTAATGTCAATAAAATACCGATGCAGATAGTGCAATAGCAGCGGAGCGCTTCATCCCCAGATGTTTATCATGACAATGATAAAGAGAAGTTGCCATAAATAGCATAACAAGCAAGCCAGCGTTGCAAGAAATATACATCTATTAAACATCTAACGGTGTGGGCGCAGCTCATATTCAAGTAAATATAACATAATGAGCCACGCGAGACGAAAGGTGAAATTTATGACACTGCGGCGAGCTGTTTTCAGCCTTAAAACCTGAAATAACTGTCAAATTTCCATTTTACTTGATTTTGTACCAAAATCAAATTCTGACGAACGTACCCACCAATCCCCGCATACTGTGGGTTGACTACACCGACACAAAGCATCGTTGTTATAGCTGCATCGACTGCGGAACCACCGTCTTTCAGTACGTCGACACCCATTTCGGAGCACACTTTGCTGCATGAACTCACGCCACCATGAGGAGAGACCTACGAATTCTACGAGCAATACAAATTACTGTTTATATTGCTATGCAATCATGATTTATACAGATCATATTTGCTACAGCATGCTGAAACAAATGTTGTCCACTTTGGCCTAAGTCAAAAGTAAGGGGCATAACGCTATATGTATGCTTCAAACAGGAAAGTTTAGCACGAGGGGGTGGGGTTTGGAAGATGGCGGTCCACCTCCCCGACTTAGTCTTAGTAAAAGATTCCTATTATCACCAGGCTTGGTATGCCGTGGACAGCACAGCCTGCATGGCACGTTCGAGTTTTACATGATGCTTGTCCGCTTCTGTTTGGTCATTCAGTCACACCGCAAAGTATTATAGTATCTGATTAGAAGTACTACGTCCGAACATCGTTCTACAACATAAACAATTTTGAGTATACATATTTTACAGTTCTGCAATGTTATATGGAATAAACTGTCTCAAGCTCCACAGAGTGCGTTTATATTTTTTGTAAATCATTAGACGTATACTCTAATTAAGGATCTTCTTTTAACACACACAACTGCTTTTTTGGTAAAGAACTACGTTTATTGAGCGGAGCGAGGGGAAAAATCGGGCTTTAAAAGTTTTCAAAGTGCTCAGAAATTATATAATTGTACACGGCGGTTTTCGATGTGGCTGATTACGAATATGACATTTCGGAAGCTTTAAAACTTGCCAGTATATGCGAATTAATTAATTAATTAATTAACTAAGTTAATATTTTAACATCAGCCCCAATTTGCTCCGCTCACTTTTTGTAATTTGTTACATTTATTAGTTGTTAAATATGCGGAATATTATCACCGTTTGTTTAAATTATAACACATCTGTTCAGAAAGTTGAATCTATGAATTATTCGTTTCAGAACCAGAGAAACCAATATTCGTACAGAATATAACAGTAGGTCTAGGGTCTATAAACTCGTGGCGACGGAAATGGAGCAATATTATATACTTTATCTATGCTCGAGGCATAAACACAATAATACCAACGCAGGGAATAGCACTAAGGGCAGACAAAAATAGGAACCAGCTACAAGATCTATAAATCTTAAATGAAATTAAAAGCAGAATTTGGTCTTATAAATT
Source organism: Trileptium ribeirensis (assembly GCA_030248225.1). Taxonomy (NCBI): domain Eukaryota; kingdom Metazoa; phylum Nematoda; class Enoplea; order Enoplida; family Thoracostomopsidae; genus Trileptium; species Trileptium ribeirensis. The sequence continues at coordinate 19,059 of JASANE010029889.1, forward strand.
TGTAGCAATTAGAATAAATAGTTATTGTGGATTTGAAATGTGTCAAAAATGACTTACGCTGCCGTTGATGTACTGCCATAAATGCTTCTCTGTAAATTCGATGAGTTTGACGAAGGCAAACATTTTCGATAGTTGCTTTATAATGATTCACATGAAATATGTCTGGGTTTCCAGGTCCGCCCATACATTACAAACCGCTGAACAAACTGCATCACACAAAGATCGCGCAATGTGGTTAATTGCGCACCGTTTATACCTACCGCGAGTTACAAGACATACTACGTACTGTTTTATATTTTTGCCTAGAAATTCCCCTGATCAAGAAAAAAATTACTCTAAATTCTACTATGAACTTGAACATAATATGCAACAGAAGAGACAAACTGATGATGATGCTAAGATATGACAATAACCTCGATTCTTTACCAAAAGCGCTGCTCTCAAGCGTGTTCGAGAAATTGCATTTTTTTCGGTGTACACTAATTTACACAATTTACAAGCGCACTGGACGGTTGTTAAGACAATTTATGCCATGCACGCTTGCAGCAAAGCAAAATAAAACACACAGAATAAGTGGTTGTGCCGGCTCGAACTTCCCAGCTTAAGTACTTATAAGCTATCAATATTCTTTTATGCACAGTAGGTATAATATGAACGCACACAATAACTAATGGAATGGACCAAACAAATGCCAGATGCATCCACCTGAAGTTGTTTACTTCACATAAGGTCAAAATAAAAAATCCAAACTGGGTTAAGATGAAGAACCTACCGGTAGTATTTTTCCTCTTTATACACGTTTCAAAGGGCAATTTGTTGATAAAAACTTATTTTGTGCTGAATTTTATTCAAAAAAAATTTTAGCATCAATTCCGGTCCCGGTATGATTGTTGCATTTCTCAACTGAAACACGATATTTGCCAAAACGGGAATTCCGGTTGCACCCGCATTAAGAGCACCGCAATAGTAATTTCCAGCACATTTCAAAGCATTAGCATTTTTATTGATACTTTAATATGTATTACTATAAGATTTGTAAGACCAAGTTCCGCTTCGGTTTAGGTTTAAAATTTACAATACCGGTTGCTGCGTCACCGACACGAATCAAAATAATTCGCGACATGATTATATATTGAGTTAGGATATGGACATATATGTACACTATTGATATCCTGACGGCTTAACAATACTATCTGAAACAAAAACTAAATGTGTCCATCTATTTTTGTTGCCCTTGTCTGATAACATAACGTATTGATTCGACCAGCGGCTGTGACTGTTTTTGCTTAATACACAACAAACATCGCAATTGTTAACCTATTGCTGTGCACACACATGCAAAAAATCAACAAGAACGCACCTCTGGGTTGCCTGCCACAATCTGAATTATAAGAGCGAACGTTACAAGAGCAGAGAAAATAACAAAAGCGATAATGATTGTGCGCAGGCCTTCTTGCTTCGCTGGAAACTGCTGCATTTGTTCCTTGAGAGGTGTTACTTCACCCTTCACAGCTGTCGGTGGTCCCGGATGCGGTTGAGTATCCACAGCAGCAGCATTTACTGTAATACAAAAATTTCTTACAGATATAGCGATGAAGCAAATAATATAAGGCACACCGATACGGTTTCTGTTCCAACTACACAATCGTAAGTGACGGATATGATACATAAACATAAGAACCCATATTCTAATATCACCATGGCAAAGTTTTCAGCAAATAGAAAAATCAATTTGTTGGCCATACTTACTGACACATGTCTGCCAGACTTGTTGAAAAGAAGCGACTGTGTCTAGCGAAGTTTATTTAAGCGCACAAAATATGGTCCGCGCTTCACACGGGTTGACTGATTTTTTCAATTTTTGTTATTTTACGCGTATATAATAAAATGCAGATGTGCACCCAGCTTTGTGTTTATATCAATCCAATGATCTCCTACAGAAATACGGCAAAACCGAAACGAATTGGGCATATTTTGATTTTGGCCACTTAGGATCCCAACATTTTTGATTACAACTTTTGCCAGAGGCATCGAAAAAATCACATACAGATTCATCTCTTCGAGTTATAATTTTACTGTTACGCATTTTATGTCACATCCATAAGCCGAAGCATAAAATACCATAAAATGTGAAATTTTCATAATTTTGATGAAGCGTGTCTCATGCTTGTTGGGCGTAAATGATGATATCATAAGGTTATTTTACTTGTTAAACACGTTGCTTTCGTTGTTTTAATCCTACAATATATATGTTATAAGCGGGACGGTTACGGGCAAAATTTGTTAAATTTTGAAATTAGAAATAGTTAAATTTTACCACATTTTTACAATATATCTAGATAAGTGATTAGAAAGTGGGAATCAAAGAACCCAGTATCAATAAAGACCCAAAATTCAACATTCTGTTTTAGACCTGCTAGCAATTGTACCCAGCAAATATGCTATTGTTTGTCATATACACGTCACGAGTGGTGCTCGCTAACCCAGTCTAGGTGAAAAATGTGCTTTTAAGTTTTAATAATGAGCGGATAAGTTTGAGTGTTTGCCCAAATATAAACCATGTGTTAAAAACCAAGACTAAGGCTTATACCCTGTTATGAAGCTTCAGCTAAAGATTTGAATGACTGAATACACAATTAGTTTCATCGTCGGATTGACAAACATGATGCTACCTGCGACGATAATACATGAAAAATCGATCTACCCTTTTTCAAAAAGCTGACACAATACTTACTTATATTAGCATTCTGTTCCAAGCTCGATAGTTCCAGCTTACTTGAAGCCATTCCGTTTTAGGTTAGTAAAACTGAAAAGATATGTATATATAGACATACAATATTTATATAAATATATAGGTGTATATATAACAAAAGCTAGTTTATATTTCACTTATCGATTTCTTTAGATGTTTTTGTCCCTTCTCGAATCTTCGGCTACTCAAAATGCACCAAACACTGCGTACGTGTCTTTACGATGTGTTCCAGGTAGTGTTTTCCGCGGACCGGACTGGTAACTGTCGCTGTGTCAACGATTACTGCGCATTTTGCAAAATTTCATTGCTGTCCTGGGCTCTCCATTTACTGAAAATTTTGCCAGGGGGCCTCCTTGGTTCCGAACCGGGAGCTCTCGGTCTTGCCAGGAGGCATTTTACCAAGAGAAAAACGGTTAAAAATCGTGTCAGAAACAATGCTAAAACGCTTTTGATGGAGAGAAAAAGCTAGTTTGAAACAAATTTTGCGAAATTTTTGGCTTCCAAGCGGAATTTTAGTACAAATTTTGATCAAATTGTATGTACTTTGGACCGATTAGAAACAAATTTTCCAAAAGGCAGTGAACCGGGGGAAGCCCAAAATTGTACCAGGGGCATGAACCGGGGCACCTGTTCTGCACAAGGGGGACCGAAAAATGCCAGCCCCCAATTTGGAGAGAACAATTAGCAATTTTATTAGTTCCTAATTTATGATAGGAATCCGACATTTATTGCGCTATCAATTATGGCTGTTGCTATTGGTGCCTCAGCCTATTGCAATATAAACAGTTCATGAGCTAAGAACAACAGTTCCCGTTCCTGCATTAGCGGTTACTGCACCAGTGCTTTTTGTACCGACGGATGTTGGGTTAATACTTGTGCCTGTTCTTGTTGCTGTGTAACAGCTGCCATGGACTACTCTTATTGTACAACCAAATGAGCTAAAAAATACGCTTTTTGTTCAAATATTTTTGTGCTTCCGTAGATGGTTGATGTACTTGGTTATTTACTACCTTTGCCACCGGCACAAGTCTTGTTTAAAGCTGTGGAGCCTGCACACCAACTATTTGCAGTTCTTGTAACATCGTTGTGGTTCCTTTACTAACTGATTTCGCTTTTCTTGATCCTCAAGTGATAATGAAACACCTTTGTAGAGCCATCGTACACAGCATACCTTAAAACCAATATATAGACCATTCTTGATGCCCTGTACGCAATACGTAACCAAACTAATGAAGGCAGACTACATTCACTAACCCAAAATCCATTAGAAACACCTAAAATAGTAAGAAATGTGTAGACTCTACATACCAAAACTGTCGTATTCAGCGTGCTCGATAAGGTAGTAGGCGCTAAACGCCAAAAACACGCAACGACATTTAGAAATATGAAAAATCGCTATTTATGCCAAATGGTCTGGAGGCCATATTTGGGCCCACAGTGACCCAAGGAGTAGAGTTGCAGCCGGGTCCGGGTCCGGGTATTCCGGGTATTTTTCGAAGAAAAATCCGGGTCCGGGTATTTACCTCCAACAAATTCCGGGTCCGGGTATTCTTCCAAAGAAAATTCCGGGTCCGGGTCCGGGAATTGTAAAAATACCCGGACCAAAGTTCAACAGTGTTGCTGTTGCCATATATACGCATTGAGCAAGGGCGTTGGATCATGTAAAGCGTTGAAATGAAACAGCATTCGTTTCTTGATATTGCGTTTATACCTGATCGCGTTCGTTAGCGTGTAGCAATAATTGCGTTCTTTTGTGCAAAAAGCTAAGGTCAAAAATAAGGTGGTTAGGGCTGGCAATCGACTCCGAATGTTTTGTACCTAAGTACTATATATACGACGTATAGCACGAGAGTAACAACGCATGGTTTAGAAACCGAGACTGAAAAACCTTGTGACAGTTCGTACGTTGTTAACGCCTTGCAAAGATATGTAAACAAGCGAGTATATTTCTATTTTAGAAGCGAGCCTAGGAATTTCAGTATTCTCACCTCTAGTAGGTGCGCAGCTTCTCCATTGTTTCGACATTATGGCCCTGGCTATTTTACCCCCTTACAATTTTTATTCTCTCGTCAACTTCTGGGTATTCCGGGTATTTTTGTTTCAAAATTCCGGGTCCGGGTATTTGCCTCCAACAAATTCCGGGTCCGGGTATTTCTTTCCAAAAACTCCGGGTCCGGGTCCGGGTATTTCTTGCCAAAAATTCCGGGTCCGGGTCCGGGTATTTCTTTCCAAAAATTCCGGGTCCGGGTCCGGGTATTAATTTTTAACTTTTGCAACTCTACCAAGGAGTGGGACCACAAAGCACTGGTCGCCAATGTTGTAGTTCTCGATGAGCTTATCTGGTTAGTTATTTCTGCTTTTCGATGCGCAGTCTGTTTCGCGAGATATGGCTGCCAAATCCGGTACTCGTATGGTCAAATTTGGCAAAAAGACTTTAAAAGCCGTTTTTTGAAATTTTGAGTTGTTATCGTTCAACTAAAGGGGACATACTCACTACCTTTGCTATCGAATAAAAAGTTTGTCGAAATCCATCGATGAGTTATGCGTGACAGAAACAGAGACAAAAGAAATTCACGAGTTTTCCACCCTAGCTACCACAACTGATACATGAGACGATCTTGGTACTGGTGCCAGCGTTGCTTTTAAACAAAATTTTTCACCCTACTTACATCAATTAAGGTAACTTCCGACTTTTGTTACTTTGGCAGTGTTCGTGAATTGATTGCAAAGTATCGCTGAATTTTCGGCACTCCTTGGCTTGGGGGGAATAATCAGGGAATCGTCATACAGCGATGATTTTGGTACCATTCGACTCAGCTCGACGAGGCGAGTTCAACGGTACCAAATTTGACCATATTCCCACAACTTTTAAATTTTTCAAATTTTGCCCTCAGTACTAAGGGGGAGTTGAAAAATCGAGAAAAATTTTTTATGAGCAAAATAGACATAAGTAGCATAGATACACGCAGAATTACGAGACAAATTCAACCGTGCCTTATTTATCATAATATTTTCACTCTTTAGCTAGTTATGGCTGAAAAACTATTTTCGAACTACTGAGCTCTACGAGACGACTTCAACGATATAAAATGTTACCAAATTCAAAATATATTTCTTAACTTTCAGGCCAATTTCAATAATATATTAACTAATCACATTAAATATAGTAATGGCTGCCCGCGGACGCCCAACAAATAACAGATTTAACATTATTAACCCTATTAGAGTTTTTCAACGTAACAATATTGATAACATTCGTATGACCTACACCCAATTTGTACAGCAATGTCGGACATATGACGACATAATAGAACTAGCGGCTGAATGAGGTTTAATTGCAAATTCCCGGAACTGTGAGTGCGGCGAGGCCATGTATCTAGCGTTTCGAGGCGACTTAGGCCGAGGTGACAATTATGAATGGCGATGCAAAAGCATGTCGCCACAAGTCCTCTATACGCCATAACTCATTCTTTGCCGGCCAACACATCTCGTTGTTCACTGCACTTTTGGTAATGTTTGCCTACATCGACAATTTGCCCACTGAATGGATTATGCAGCAGGTTAACATTGCATCAGACACAGCAACGAATTGGTATAACTACTATCGTGATATTGCTGTGGCCTACTTATTCACCTTTGAACCAGGCGACCTTCGACAACATCGGGAGACGCCGCGACTTTCGCCCGGGAGACCGTGTTATTAAAACCCGGTTTTTTCGACAATCGAATCAAAAGAATAACGGTAAGTCGTCGCTGTGGCCCTGAAACAGGGCAGCAAAGCGACAGAGGTTACAGCTCAGGAAGGCACCCCGACGCATGGAGACGCGACTTGAAAACCGCGACCGTTGGAGCTCCCACCACCGCTGCAGGTAGATTGTTCCAGCTTTCGACAACTCTATATGCAAATGAATGACGAGCGCAGTCAAGGCGTGGATGTAAACGGGAACGCAATTTGTACATGTGACCACGGAGTCTATTATCCGTAACAAACTCGAACCAGTCGTGTATTGGTAAATCTACGGTGCCGCGGATGGCGTTGAAGAGCAAAATTAGGTCAGCACGGAAACGACGTGTTGCAAGTGTTTGTAAGCCCAAGTATCGCAACCGGGCCTCGTACGTAAGGTCACTTAAGCCTGGGACAAACTTCGTTGCTCTGCGCTGTACTCGCTCGATTAAATTGATATCTTTTTGGTAGTGCGGGCACCAAGCGCTAGAGGCGTATTCCAGCCTGGACCGAATGAGTGAACGGAAGAGCATCAAAAACACAGGTTTGTTGAGATATTTAAACGAACGACGTATACACCACAAGACGAACTCCGCTCTTCTGACAATGTCCGCACAGTGTTCAGAAAATTTTAGATCGGCTGTGACGATCACACCTAAATCTTTTTCGGAGCGTTTGCTTGGGATTTCTATATTACCCAGTGTGTATTTATTACAAGGATTACTTCTACCGAAGTGTATGCAGGCTGATTTGTGGACGCTAAAGGTCATACACCAAGTTGTTGCCCATGCGTGAAAAGAGTCAATATCTCGTTGTAAATCTACTATATCACAATTAGTCAATGAATGATGGGCGTGAATCCGCCGAAACACTGTGGCGTCATCCGCGAACTTGCGAATAGCGCTGGAGATTGAATTATCAATGTCATTGAAATAAATCAGAAAGAGTATTGGTCCAAGTACTGTGCCTTGGGGCACACCAATTTTGACGACACGCCAGTCTGATATGTGACCGTCAATAATCACTGCCTGCCGACGTTCATTTAGAAACGATGCTAATAAGTTTAATAATTTGCCTTTGATACCTAGGGCGGAAGCTTTGGCCATTAAACGTTTGTGCGGCACCCGATCGAATGCCTTCTGAAGATCTAAGTATATTGTGTCCACACAGTCCCCGCTATTTACTACCTGTATGACCCACTGCAAATAGTCGATTAATTGGCCCATAGCAGAGCGTTTGCGTGTGAAACCGTATTGTGTTTTGTTGAGTAAGTAATGTGAGGATAGATGAAGCGCAATACGATCTGCAATGATTGACTCCATGATTTTAGAAGTTCCGGATGTTAAACTGACGGGCCGATAATTTTCAACAAGAAAGCGACATCCCTTTTTGAAAATTGGTGTAATTAGTGCAGTTTTCCACTCCATCGGGATGGTACCAGTTTGCATTGAATGGTTGAACAGATCACACAATGACGAACAAATTTCGTGGCGACACTCGTATAATATATTATTGTTAGCATATCAATTCCTAGGGCGGCAAACTTTTTAATTGTGTTCAATTTACTCATAACTACGTCTTCCGTGAAAATTATTTCATTTAATTCGTGTATCGTTTGATGGTTTAGAACGGGGATATTGATAACGTCTTCTTCCAAAAATACTGAACAGAAATATTCATTCAGTACGCTAGCGCAATCGTACTCTGACGCGGACACAGATCCGTCCGGTAATTTGAGAGGACCAACAGTGGGACGAGACTCCAATTTACTGTTCACGTATGACCAAAATGATTTGCAATCACTGTTTATGTTACTGGCAATTAAATATTCGTATCGTTTGATCGCTCTGTTAGCTTCAGTAGGTACTGTTTCAGCAGCCTCCTTGTATAACTCCCAATCAACCATGAGCCGAGATCGTGTGAACCGTCGATGATATGTGCACTGACGTTTAAACGCCGTGATGTATTGTCGGTCAGCCCACTTAGGTTTAATTTTGCGGCCTTGTTTCCTAATTATAGGTACGAATGTATTTACGGCATGCGATACAACGTGTTTTATGTTAGCCCAAGCTTCATCAATACCGAGGTGGATGAGACTGTGCAAATTAGTAGTTATAAAGTTTCGAACCAAGGACCATTTAGCTCTCTTAAAATCAGGACGGGTAATCGTACGTGGGGACTGACGATGGTGTTCGGCGATGATAGAAAAATTTACTGTCATATGATCGCTTGACCCCAACCCAGCCGAAATAAATAAGTCGCCGAGAACATTAGGCTGATTGATGAAAACTAAATCTAGTACATTATTTAACCTAGTAGGCGTTGTTACGTGCTGTGTTAAACCTGCGTCTGCGCAAGCTAAAACAAAATCGTCGCATGCCGTTGGCCATGCATAGTTTTTCCAATCAATTTCTTTGAAGTTGAAATCTCCAACTAATACTACCAGCTTGTCATATAGAACGCTCAGGTTACTAATAAGACTATAAAGTGTCGTGTTTAGTTGGGAGGTATTGTTAGGAGAGCGATAGCAGCAGCAAAAAATAATGATGCCTCTTTTGGACTGAACATATGCTGTGACAAATTCAGAGTAGCCAAGGGTATTAAATTCGAACTTCAAAGGTTTTAGACATTCTTTTATTAACAGCAATACACCACCACCGCGGCCATGAACGCGGTCGGCCCGAAACAATACATACCCCGGTGGTGTGAGCTCACCATCGGGAATGAAGTCACGTCCCCATGTTTCCGTCACCGCTATAAGGTCAGGTGCCGAACTGTAGCCTGCACCGCCGATTAAATAATGAAATAAATCACGCTTATTTATAATGGAACGAGCATTTAACAATAAACAACTAATATAACCAAAAGCAACTGATCTAGATTGTCCAAAAACAACATTGGGGACACAGGTAACTGACCTCGGAGTACCGCTAAATTTTTTATAAATTGTCAGTACTTCATTATTATTGTCAACTTGTATGTGATTTGATTGCTATGCTGTTTGAGTTTCACTGTTGGGCATTACGGGACCACTGTCTCTAGTGATACCGCTGATTGCTGAAGTATAAGGCGGCGAATTGCCAGATATATTTGCTCGTACCCATTTATCGTTAATCCGCTCAACAATCTTGCTGCCGTGCATTTTAACATTGCGACCGGTTGCCTTAATTGCTTTCATCTTAGCAACAAGTTGGCCGTGCTGCTCTGCTTGCATAGGTGTTAAATCTGGTTTGAAGTACAGATTTTTGTACTGTTGGAGTTTATTAAGCTTAACAGCAGATTTGAGTACTTCGTCCCTTTCATCAATCGACTGGAAAATCACACGTAACGGCCTAACCTTATCAACGCCACTTGGCGTCTTCTTACGGCCGAAACGGAAGACAGATTTGGGCTTTACGTGTGAACAATCAATAGCTCGCAGAGCTGACTCAACTTGGTTACGATTATGATAGCTGCTGTCCTGTACATTGGCTTCTGGAACACCAAACAGTGCCAAGTTACAACGACGCATTTCAATATTTTGAATCTCACGGACAGACTGTTGGACTAGCGTGGATGCGTTAGCTGTGTCACCCCCAGAGACCTGTAATTGTTTCTGCTCAAGATCGGCCTGTCTGTTTTCCAAAACAGCATTTTTGGCCTCAATTGAGGCAACACGATTTGTTAAATTGTCTATTTCACGACGTAATACCAACTGACCCTTATATAACTTTATAGCAGCCTTGTTACAATAGACACAAAACCATCGCATACCCTTGTCAGCAGCCGTCGCTTGCGGGACGTCGGCGGATGTTAATGATGTACATGTTGTAACATGAAACAACTCATCACATACGTCACATTTAACGCACGTGTCGTTGTTTTCCAATCGAATTTCTTTACGGCATGATCCACAGGTTGGATTTTCCGTTGGGGTAGACTTGGAGCGTGTAGACTGAGACATCTTGTACTAAGTAGATAGATTCTAATAAACAATATTGTACAGTATAATAATGCCCTGAACTTATGTCCAAGGTCTTCGCCGCTTACCCTATCCGCAGCCATATCTTCATGCAACGGTCAATCATCACAACCGCCAGTTCGTTAACCCAGACAACGTCCATGCCCACACCCAGAACATCGATGGCCTCTGGGGAACCCTTAAGAACTTCATGAGGCGTCGACAAGGCATACCCGACACATTGTTCCACCGTACTTTGATCGAGTTTCAGTGGCGCAGCCGTTTCTCCCACAACATCCTCGGAGCTGTAGTGGGCCAAATTCGCGATCAACATCCTTTTTAATTGTAAGTTGTTATAATTTACGTTGCAATATAAATGTTAGACTAAGCCTGAGCCTTAGACTAAGCCTAAGCCTAATCACGATATGACCAATGCCAAAAATCCATCCATTTAAACGTATAAGAATTTCATTTAAAAATATCAGTTTTCGCTTGCATTGCCAGTATCGGGCTCCATATGTCGTTACCCTGACTACCTACGGATTCGTACCATACACCGTTCCATAGCGCATGGGATTTTCTATTTCATGCCCAAACTTGAGCCAAATCGGTCCATCCAATAAAAAGTTATGGTAAAAAATGTAAAAAAACCCAAAATCCGCATTTTTAAAAAAATTCCGACCCCTGAAATTAGGGACCCTTGCTGAAGCCCCCTTAAGAGATAGAGCCGTGAAATCTTCTTCATTGGAAAGCGCGGGGAAAATTACCCCCCGGAGGGTTAGGGCGAAAGAATCTTAAAGCGAAGCTTTAGGAAAAAAATTGCCAGAAAAGCCTCCATATCCCCCAAAAATCCGAAAATAAAAGAATGTTGAATCAGCATATCGGAGGTTATACCTGAAAAGGGGTGACCCTGATCTCGAAGAGATTGGTTTTGGGGGTGAGAGATGATTGGGGGTCCAGAGACTATGAGGGCTATACTTGAAAAGATGGTGGGCCCCTTCCCTGATTTTCCCCGAACCCAAGGAGGGCCGAATTTTCGAACCGGTTGTGTTGAGCGTACGTTGTCCTTTGTGATTGCTCGCGCAGTTGATTGTGTGCTTGATCCGGTGGTTTGTTCGCTGATTCTCGCTTGGATTGCCTATTATAACTACAAAGGCTTTTTATCATATAGCCTGTTTCCGAGGTGTGTCGTGTAGTGACGAATCTCGATAACGACATTGGGAAGCCGTGATGAATTATTGGCTTACATTTGCTTACGGGCGAGGCAAGCTGGACTGACGCGGTACGAATCCACGTTCATTACGATTTCCTTCAATTCTGCCAGGACTCATTTCTGGTGGCCAAACCGGTCTTGCATCGCCATCTTGCTGGACTCACGATATGCTGTACGTCAACAAGATCAGCAATGTTGTCGTCGTGAGAAGAAACTTGTTGATTTGACCTCATCAACCGCTTGCCATTATCGGAAGGTGTTGGCTGATCCTTCCGCTTTCCTGTCATAACAATGCTGGCCACTTACGGTTTTCATTCAGCAGATGGTACGTCCAGTGAAACCATGCGTTAATGACTGTAGCTATGGTGGAAACAACTTTATGCTGCTGCACAGTAGCAGTTACTAAGCGCAGTAGTCGGCTGATTCCCAACTACCGCAATATTGGCCTTTAATGATGCTTTAAAATAAAGACAAAAAGAATATACAAAAATTAAAATTAAATTCAACTTAATTCCAATGCCTAGCTATATATCTTCGATACATTAACCACCACAAGATGTAAGGGAAATGAAAACAAATTCAGGACAGCGTCACAGCCTTTAGCTTGATCACTGCCAAATGTGGGAAAAGGCACCACTAAAAGTCTATATTTTGCGCCAAAATATCTAATTTTGGGTTACGTTTTTTCTACAAAGCAGTATGTTTGATACAAAAAACTATATTTCCCTCAAATTTAGTACACCAAAAAGACCCAACGGTAGTTTGAAATACCATAAAATTGGACTTCAATCCTTGAAAAAAATATGAATATAATTATTTTATTTTGTTTAGGTGGAACAAGGGATTAGACTGCTTTTATGACCACTATCGGTACTTATGACAGGTTAATCGTCATCGTAGTTTGCAGGCTCGTGTTTGTGGGCAGTGGGGCACTTGTCTCTGATACGCGATGCTCCCAGTATCCAATGTCAACAACACAACCATTAGTGTCTATTGTACTCTTAATATATCAGGATACAGTCTCTATAAGCAACTGTCAGCTTTTGGGGAAGTCCAATTTTGAACTGCAACTCCCTGGAAGACATCATACTCATCGATCCAAACTTTATCACCAGAATTACGATAATTCCTAGATACCTCCCAAAGGGTATAGTCACTCTCTCGAGGAGGGAACATGTTCCACTCATTCTAACTGATTTAGCGACATATATATAAAATACACACACGTATACATTTAAAATATTTAAATGACTTGGGAAGAGGTTGTCTGCATCGGTTTTCATACACTTTTTCTGGATCCCTGCCAAGCTGGCGGGATTTGCTAGGCATGGTAAGACCTGACAGGGTAATGGCAGCCCAGAAGAAGGGCATCCCATCTCTTAGGTTTGAACCTCTGGGTGGATTTGGTCTCTTACCCATTCCGGCACCTCTTTAGCTTTGGTTCCAGGCCGAACCAACATGGGCTGCTCTATCGTCGAAGGCTGTGACGTTGCAAGTATTCCTTAGGCTGGGACATAGTCATCGGAAATATGACTTAGCGTTTGCTGCGCCTAGGGGTTACCCAATGTGCAGGCCGGGTAAATTTTACGCTTAGGAGCTTGGCGGTTATGGTCCAACACCCATGTTGTATTTGGAGAAATTATGTGTCACCTGCTCACACTAATACCAACAAGTTTACATTTTCAAATTTTCAGACAAACGAACTTTACGAAACCGTCAGGTACAGTTCAAACCTATGTCCATGTATCCACCTATGCATGAAAATATTTGAATCTTTGGTTGGTTGTTACCACAAAACACTTGAGTTATAAAAATAGTTATCGTTACATAATTTAAATATCCGGGTCATACATATTCCATATTGCCGGTTCGCCATCTATTGCATAATGCTAGTTACTTGTTTATATTCTATAATTTTGTTACTCGTTGTTAAAATACTGCCATTTCCACAAATTCCGGCATTAAAATTTAATTCGACACGACGCTGCGTTATTAATGCAAATTGATCCGATCCCAATTATTTTGTAAAGTTTGGTAACTTTTGCGATAGGGTGCAAGCACTAAGAATCATGCGCTCGATTGTCATCGTAATGTTTGAAACGCAATGTTAATTCTATTTATGTACAACTAAATTTAGAGTGACTCCGCTAACCACCCTATTTTACAATTCCCGTCGAATCCACATCCATTGTAACGGAAAAGATAGGATATTCGATTTTAATTCACGGCTAGCGCAGATTTAGAGGTTTTCATTTAAAGATATTACAATCTCGTAACATTTAATAGCGTTGAAACAGGATTCGCGTCTTTTCGCGAACAAATTTAATGTAACTGTGACGTCATGAACGAGATGTTCATATTATTCATCAATAACTGTTTGCGAACAAGCCCTTATTAATACAAATAAGAATAAAATTCTGTTCACGAACATATTTGATATTCGCGAACAAAAAGTAGCTTTTTCTGACCGACAAGAAAACTTTCTTACATTTGTCAAACTTAACAAGTTTTCGCTCTTTCCATAAGCATTTTGTTTCTATCTGTAAATACGTTTTACCAACAAGTGATAATGGTAAAGTTTTGTCAGCACAATAAAGCGTAAGTTCTTTTTTAGGTAAGTACAGTGTGGTAAATATTTTTTCAAGCTCGACCACGATCGTAACAGCTATGAATTCCGACAAATCACGGGTTTTCTTTATGTGCGCGAACAAAGATTTGTGATAGAGCAACAAGTAGGTTTTGTATGTTGTCATTATTTTGTGGTTTAGCGTCGTATTTTTTTGACCGCGTACACGAAAATGCGTGATTATGCAGCATTCACAGAAAAATGCGTGCAAAAACCGGGCAGTTTTGTCTCTTACAGCCGTCCGTAAGAGACAAAAATCTCTTAAGGCTGTCTGTATAATATTTTATTTCATACAGATAGTTATAAGACACTTTTGTCTCTTATAGCCAATTGTAAGATATTTTAATCTCTTTTGTCTTTTAGAGCTGGCCACAAGAGATAAAAGTCTTTAGCGACTGGCCATACGAGACAAAAGTATCTTAAAGACAGCTATAACAGATTTTAGTTTGTAATGCATTGCTGTTAAAGACAAAAGTCTCTTAAAGCCAACTGTAAAAGACTTCAAAACCTTACGGGTAGCTATAAGAGACATTTGTCTCTTATAGCTGGTCATAAGAGACAAAAGTGTCTTATAGCTATCTGTATGAAACTAAAATATTATACAGCCAGCCTTAAGAGATTTTTGTCTCTTACGGACGGCTGTAAGAGACAAAACTGCCCGGTTTTTGCACGCATTTTTCTGTGAATGCTGCATTACGATTCGCGTTTTTTATACTGTACACTGCAGTACGCACAAACCGAGAACGTAGCTGCCCAATTTAATAAGCCATTTGACGACCGTGGACAACCATGCGAAATGGAGAAGTGTGCGTATACACAAATTGCGTTCGTGCATCACAGAGCTCTTGTTCGCGTTCACTAAAATGCGAATACCGATTGTATAAATGTGAACGCGAATGATTCAGTACTTGTTTTCGACAAAAGAACAAACACGGTGCACGCACCTAAAGCGTCCTTACGCATAAACAAAGTAGCTGCAGTTATCGCAAAGGCAAAAATGAGATATTGCTCACTATGCTAAGAAAAGAGATTCCTCTAAATTTTTTATCTATAATAACTGTGAAATATTGCGTAGCATTGGACACTGCAAGCACAGAACCAGGCGGCCATTGAAACCGCTGATACCAGTCGATATTTGCTCACAAGAGAATCAGTGACTAACACATGAACATTTTCAATTAAACGCGGCAATGGTGAAATTATGTTCATTGGCAGTAAAGTTCTATTTACGAATTTGATAGCTGTTTTTAAGTCCGCCAAATGGGAACCCTCTCATTTAGTGATATTTTTCTATTTTCAATCAATATGTGATTATCTTCCTAAAAGAGCGTGCGAAAGCTACCCAAACTACCCAAGATCTAATGCGCAGATAACTTATTGAAATTATAACGTTCTTCAAGGGCGTGTTAATAACAGGGACAAATTGATCCCAATTTGTAGCGCGCAAAAACATTGGCTCTGCATAAAATTCAAGTCAAAAAACGACTCGCCTGCTTATATTTTTCTGGTGCTATTCCTTATACATGGACAGAGCAAGCCGAAACGCACATATATACATAAAAGGTTAACTCAAGGTAAAATTAATAATAAATACATAACACACAATATATTATCTGCTATAAAACTACATTGTGCTTGCCTGGTTTGACAACTCAGCAGAATAAAGGTTTTCTGATTGCAGAAGCTTAGCTCCAATAACATTATTTAGGGATATAAGGTCGCAAACGAATCGGATTTGTCTTTCCGCAATGGCGAAGTCTGAAGTACAAAAAGTTTTGTTCGAGAAGCTGCTGCAACAAGGGCTACAGCCCAGTCGATCATGGAATTCGTATGTGAGTAATTGCAAAAAGCAGGAAAAAATATAATGTTGTGATTAGCCTTCCATACACTAAAGCAGATGTTACGAAGCAGTGCGAGATTAACAATGTAAATGTATAACAGGACCGTTCCGGTCTATTACGTTGGCCCTTACTCTCAACAGGGTCCATTAAGAACTCGTCACAGCCCGAAAGGCTGATAACCAGTGCTCTAACACGACCCGGCCTGACGTTTCGTAATGTAAACTTGATTCCTGTGGCGCCATGGATTTTTATTGCTCGTATAATCTTGTTCGTCGTTATGCCGTATGCAATCTTAACTGCTTTTCATGTCGCTATAATTTCCGCCGTACATATCATGCTTTCTTTTGTATTTGTACGCATTTTGAAGCTAGGAGACGTGTGAAAAGACAAGAATATTAAAATAGCGCTGAACTGAACCAATCATAGATGTTGATGTGCCTGCATATGTCATTTCCACCAAAATCGCTCGATCAGGAGTGCCCCTATTGCTCACTCCTGTTTCACCGATAAAAGTATTATACACTGTTGTACATCAAGGATTCCAATGAGCCCTGGCGGGTCTCGATCGGCCCAGCCATTCAGAAGCTATAACGCGCCCCCTTTCTTCTTGCCTATCATTTGCCATTATATGTAACAGGACCGTTCCGGTCCGTTACGTGCGTTTTTACATGATTTTGAAGACAAAATTGACTAGGAACACCTGATCTGACCCCAGAACCTAAGCCGAACAACGATCGCCGAACCCTCATAGTCAGACTGGAGTATTTTAAATGATTCGTGGCGAAGTCACACGTTGCATGGTGTCACGGTCGTAATCGCTCTGTACATAATTTGTGCTTTGCTTACCTTTGTTGCCTAATTATGCTTATGCCATGGTTTACTCTTATATGCAATTGCATGTTTTGTTTATGTTTATATAATGATTGCCTACCAACTTAAGCGGACACGTTTGAATTTGAAGGACTGGTATTCCAGACACATTGGAGACGTAGCCTGAGAAAACTGAAATGACGATGGTAGCGATATTAATAGGACAGTAAATTTTTCTGGAACTCGACCAGCTGCCCCACACCATTATGGCTTCAAAATCACGACCGTCCGGGAATAGGAGGCCATCGATTGCCCGAGTTGAACTATTGGCTGGATAGTCGTTGTGAGCAAGAATATAAAATTTACCTAGGCTAAATAATATACGTAGCCGTGGACGCGAATAACATATGTAGCAATGGTCACGAAAAGAACAGAAAACTGCAAGCCTAAATTAAGGGTACGGTAGTTTCGACTATTTGGAAATGACGGCCGTCGGGCTCGTTTGTCGGCCCGTAGCCGTCTAATTGCTTGGATATCGGAAAAACGATCGCAATACTTTTCGATAGGGAATTTCACGGGCTTCCGGATGAGGCCAAAATGGTTCTAGTCGTACAAGGATTTAACCTTAAATCGGAGGGGAAAACACGTTAAAACAGAATTAACAGCCGTTACTTACGCTAAGTTTGGCTGTTGATAGTGGTCCGGGGTAGGGATAATAAATATCTGTATATGTATATATATATGTGTATCTATTTCGCTATCTGAGTTTAGCCCAAATATTCGGGCATCTAACGAACCCAAGTATGTCTCGATCTGATAAGCCATCACGCTGCTATACGAGTTGTCCCACGGTTTTGCGACCATTTCATAATGCATTACAAATTTTGACATAAAACCCTGTCGGCTTTGCACCTCCCCACATTCGACTCGCCTGATCTTGTTGAATACAACGATATACGGCGGGCCTCCGCCCGACTTGCCGTTAACCCGCGACAACTCGCCAAAGTGCCCCCTGTTTGTCATAATGACTAACGGTGGGAAGAAAATACCTGAAATTTCATTCACAACTCGAAAATGGGCAAATCGCCCCTCATTGTGTTCATCACGTCAAAACATCCCCAAATATACCCGACGGGTCTCCGACATCCCACCCGTTAACTCGGGACGGCCATCGAAAGCGCCCCGTCGTTGTCAAAACTCTCCTTATCGCAGCCGTTTTTAACACTTTCCCAAATCTGGCAAGCAAGGGTGGCGTATCGCCCCTCATCCGACTCACCTAGTCAAGGCGAGTCCAACGATATCCGGCGTGCGTCGTTCTACACAGTCGTTAGCCCGCCAAAGCCCCCTATATTACAATGCATAAATTGACCCGAGTGGATCTGGTCCCAATACTTCGTCTACCCCCCTTGTGTTTGGCATCATTCTGCCTCGTTCTTCGTCCTGGGAACGAATCCTACCCCGACCCACCGAACTTCCCCCTGGAAACCCTTGTCCCATCCCTTCCCGTGTCCCTCTCTCTGTTTGTTCATTTTCGCTCTCTCTCTTCTTCGTTTGTTGTTTTGTTGTCTTCTTTCTCTGTTTCTCCTCGACTGACCTCTTGGCAGTCGTTCGCCTTCGGGTCGCCGCCGAGTCTGCTGTCCGAACAACACCAAAAGCGATGGTGAGGACAGCAGCCAAAAGAAAAAAAAATATATATATGTATATATATATTTATCAATATATCTTATATATAAAATTTAATTAAAATTATTAGTTTTATAAGTATATAACATATAGGTATATATTTGGACGCAGAAGCGGGATGGAAAAAGGGGGTAGGTTTGAGGACCGGTTGTGGTCCCCGGGAGATATGGTCGGGGGTTCCCTCCGAGTAAACGATCCCTGGTCCGGTGACGCATCCCTGGCCCCCGCCGGGCTCCCGTCCGACGGCTCACGCCCCCCCCCCCCTGGGACGCTTGGAAGTCGATACTTTCGAAATAAAAGACCAGGATCTGCCGTGATCTAGCGTGAAAGACCGAGTTGTCCTCGTGGCCGAGGGTCATATTCTGTATCGTGACAAAGCAGTTTTCGCAGGGCGGCGTTCTGAGCTATCGAAGACACCGGAAAAGTGGGATTAACAGATGGTGTCGAGATGGGGACAACGCATGGGCGGGATGATGTGTTACTTCGGCAGATCATTAGATTAATGGCGATCTTCTATCATTACGCGGTTGATTAGTATGTCCCGATTTAACTTCCGGCAGCTCTATTTGGCGTTACGTGGGTAGTTTAAACGACGGATGGGAACTCCAAAAGAAGCGACAGATTTTGAATTTGACACCAATTAAACGAACTGCGGGAATTACGTGTCCCGGAAGTATTGCTGGTCACTGCTATGATTGATAATAGCTTAAACGGCACTAACTGCTCAATGAAAATAGTGTGAAGAGTGCAAACAATACATGTCCTGGGATCAATGTAAGCGACATCCGGCGTTAATGGGGTAATTGCTGCGGCTGACACAAGGGAAGTAAAGGATTTAGAGTTCATATCTATAGAAGATTTGGGGTTGGGCTCGCAGATGGTTGACCTCCGAGTACTCGGAGGGTTCAAATTTCAAGTCGGCAAAATTAATTGAAGCCGACTCTCTTTAAGGACAACGACGGCTTACGGCAGCTGTCAGTTTCAAGTTTCCGGAAGTGACCCCGATTGGACATCGGGGGTAAAGCTGAAAAAGAGTGGGCGTGCAGCAAACCACGGCGATTGGATGGCGACAAAATCGCTATCCCAAAGTACGGCCGAAAATTTCGAGCTTACGAGCGACACTCGGAAAATACGAATCAGTTCGACTTCGGCAGCGCGGAGTTCGGTCGACTCTACTGACCGGCTCCGACGCCTTATTCGTTTTTCATTAGTTTTACGCGGTTGTCGCGTGAATTGCAGCTCGACTAGTCTCTATTTTCAGTTTATGTTTTGACGGCTTAGCCGCATTGGTTTACCCAGCGTTTCTGTTTAGAGACCTGAGGGGACTTAGTTCCCCCAAGGCCGAATTAGCGGCAGATCAGTGTTCGGTTGTAGACTGGTAGAGGTCCACTAAATTTCGTAGTCGACGGTAGCCTAACACCCGTGTCCCTGTCGAGTCGATATTTTCTCGTCAGTCTTTTGCTAAACCCCCCTTCTCCCGGATCAGCTACACATAATATTTTTCTGGAATCTCTGGTAAAGGTCGAGTTCCGATTTAGGCGATAGGAAACGTTCTAGCCGAAGTGGTACTGGTTCCCCGTGGCCTTAGGTCTAACAAAAGCTCACTTTTTCGGATGCAATGGATCCACTTTTACATGGCTCAACAATATGAGTTAGGCATACAAAATTTTCCCTGAGACGACCACGGTTAAACGAAAAATTTCTTGGTGGAATGGAACGATTTGTGATTTTTTCTGACTTACCGTTTACCGGCTTGTTTCTTTCAAAGTTTGCAGCTTGATGAAGGTTCGGCGCCCATATGGCATTTGAGGCCGGACGCAGGTGTAGTTTAGGGAACGAGGACCCGGGCCGTTGCTGGCCCGCTCTGCCCTCGGGGTAAATAGTCAAATTTACAATTGTTTGGGATTTATAAGAAGCTAAGTAAATTTGGGAAAAGCAGGCCCGGCGCGATAGCCGAGGGTAGGCTCGTGGCCAGTGTTAGTTTTGCAGCGACAAATTCTAAGACGGAATTACTTGAGTCTGAAGAATCCTGCACATCAGTATCTGGTTCACGATTGGAAATAGCTCGATTTATCACTTATATTTGTGACTATTATCATTATTGTTATTTGTATTATCCGATTTTTACAATTATTTGACTCACGGTTTATGACGACTTTATGATCAGTTTATATGGTTTTTATTTATACCCAACCTCGTACGCCAGGGTACACGTTAGGGCCATGTTTTAAATACCGAGTATCAAAGTGACCTCGAAAACTTTGTAGGCTGATTTGGGTAGAGTGTCTCATAAAAAGGTCTCGACCGGTCAACGGCTGATCAAGCAATAAAACATTCACGCCCACAGTCCCAGACCCGACCCGGGGGCTTGTACAATGTAGGTAGGGCTCAAATATACTCTAAACTTTAGTACGCCTAGGGAGATTGGCGAGTTGGGCGCAAAAAACGCCTTCTGGCCAGCGCGCCTACCGTCTGAAAATCAACTCGATCTGAGGAAAACTTTGGCCTCAGATCGAGCAGGAGCAAAACCCCTGATTATTTTTGTAGCGACTTGATCGCTAAGTTTTGATTATTTTTCTTTTTCGCCATGGTGACCCGTTAGGTCGTATGTATAGTGGGGTTCAGATTCAGATATTCGGGGTTTAGATTCCAATACAGGTTCATATATATATGTGTTCCAGATTTTACTTCAGAGTTCTCTCTCTCTGCCCATTTAGTGTCAATCATTAGCACAAGGACAGAAGTCCTCGCTCGTCCTTATACCACGCCGACGCTCGTGAAATATCAAATTTACGAGCGTTTGTAGCGTCTGCATATGATGGCAGCACAGTACAACGCTGCAATGGCAGTGCATCACACACAACAACAAAAGAAAAGAAAGACGACAGAGGAGAGAGAAAAGACACAAGAGAAAAGACGGGGAACACCAGAGCTAAGGCCATAGGACTAAGGACTCGGGACGTAAAAAGGATTAGGAGGTGGTCACGAAGGGACCGCCAAGGCCTGGAACTAAAGGAATCCTGCCCTGTGGAGCCAGGGCAGGCCCATCAAGCTTTTGTCTGGGAAAAATAAAAAATTGGTAGAAATACGGGTAAACTTTGAGCCCGCCCCGTGCCCCAGACAGAAACAACAAAAACGCCTCCAGATCGTAGGACATAGCTCAATCGTAGGAGAGTCCCAATTGCCAGTCAAGACACCTGGGACACTGAAGTTGACTGCTCGGGAGAACGCCAAAGATGGCTCAAAAGCGCCCCCACCGGTTTAGGGCGATGAAAGAGTAGGTAGGGGCGACCCTTCAAAGTACTCAGAATTGCCGTCCCGGCCGTCACAGCGTAGTTTAGGACATTTTCCGCCACCAAAATCCGTTTCATTGCCATAAGGCTACCCCTCGCCAATTTTGAGGCTAGGGGGCAGCCTCAGCTTCGCTCAGATGATAACCTATATTTCTCCATTACACATATGTATGTTTATATATATAGGATATTTATAGGGACGCGCTCGATGAAAAGGGCATTAAGGCTAGATACGCTAGGGATTAGGGATTACTTTGAATATGATCAGTCGTTGGGAACGTCGTTGTTAGCCTTTAACGTAAGGATTGCCTTAGGGCGAAAAAACAATAGGAAAAGCTCAATAGTGACATAAGCACAATTTTGTACGACCTGGATAGTATCACGGACGGAGGTTTAGCACGACCATTGCTCACCTGTTTGCTTTATGATTAACTTTTGTGCATAACCATGTATTGTGCTGTACCATATACAGTCGAACCAATATGACCATGCATTGATTTGTATCACATGAACCATTGTAACCTGGCATTGATTTATACCATACTCTGCTGACTTAGTATTATAGTGATCTGACGTACTCCAGGAGTCCACGTTTTCTTGTGTGCAGTCCCTCACATTTATGAGCCAGACGAACGAGCCAGACTTTCTCGCCCTCGCCGGACTGACCTGCGACCGAGTAAGCACGCCTCCTGTACTTTGCCCTAGTAGTCTAATTGAATTACGGTAACGCCGCGTGTTACCAAGAGCGTATTTCGACGTGCACCGGAACCCATTGTCCGCTCGGACCGGTTAACCTTGCACGCCCTGGCTTGTGGGTGAGAATATCCCAAACCTTGACGTGTACGGTTCACCTTCAAATGATGATGCAGAAAGAGGAGAGAAATGCCGCGAGAGAATAATACACAAAGTTTTATAACGGAATCACGCTCAGAAACGGCACATTCAAATTTCGAGTAAAATTTACTAGGGAAATACTTCACCAATGCAAGCACCCGTAAGGGATCATCAATGTATCACTAAGAGTATCCGACGTTAAACTTTCAGGGACTGTCAGATCCCTGTGGGGGCCACAAAGGCTACAACGAATCAATAGGGTTAGAACATTTGCAAAGCGAGAGCGAGATCAAGTTGAGACTCCTAGCAAAACTAAACTTTCGTTCACATCTACTTTTACTGATAACGAACTAAACAACTTCCAGATAAGTTCAGAATAGGGAATAACGGTCTGGCATCATGACCTGTGAGCAGGTGTCGATGTCAACCTCCCTGGGGGACCTCAGAAATCATACCGACCTACTGGACACGTGCGCAACCTATCGGGCGGGGTCCGAACACAGCTCGTGAAGCGCACCTGCGGCTTGCTAAGCTCCATAGCTTCTTGGGTCTGACCAAGAAAAGTGTCAAAATCACAAAATTTACGGTCCACCCTTGAGGTTATGATAGCCGGGGTCGTATGGGCATGGTGTTAGGAAGTTGCGCCATGCAGCTGCTGCGTACCGTTATTACATATATACCGTAGAAAGCGACATCCACTTTTCTTCTATTTTGTGAAATAGTATTATTTTTCCGCCAGCCCCAAATATTTTTGGCGAGTACCACGATGTGCGGCGTGTCTCTATCTGACTCTCCGTTGACCCGTAACAACCTGCTAAATTACACCCCAAAATCGCCTAAGTCTCAAAGTGGGCACGGAAATCCGAAAATTTTATCCTCAACTGGAGAGTCTGCAACTTACTCCTCAATGTGTTCACGTCGCCGAGACAACTTCAGATATACCCGGCGGGTCTTCGTCCGCCCTCCCGTTAACCCGGGACAAGCACCGCTAGCGCCACCATCGACGATGAGACTCTCTCTAGTTGCATCATTTTAGTACTTTTATATGCCCCGCCCGTGGGACTTGGGTATTACCTCTCGTTCGAATCGCCCTCACAAGGCAAGTTCAACAATGGCCCTGGAGCTTCGTTCTGCCCAGCCGTTAGGCCAGGAGAGCCTGCCACGGCTCCCTATACTAATATATATAAATCGACCCGCATGGGTCAGGGTGTAATACGGGGCCTAATGGCCTCGTGTTTGGTATCATTGGAACCCATTTTGCGTTCTGGGACCGAATTCGGCCCAGCCCACAAAAATTGCCCCGGGGTCCTCTTGCCCCCAGCCCCTTCTTTTGCCCCGTTTGTTTTCTTTTTCTGTCTCTCTTTAATCGACCTTTTCGGTCGTTCTTTTGTTTCTGTCCGCTTGGTTGCCGTGTCGTTTTGTTTCTCTTTGTTTTGAGGTGTCGTGGTGTCGTCTCGCCCTGTTTTTTTTCTTTCTTACACTCTGTTTTCTTTTCTGGCTGCCTGCTTTCTTCTCTTTTTCTTTTGTTTCCTTCCTTTTGCTTTCTCTCTTTTTCCTCCCAGTCTGTCTGCATCTTTATTATTAAATTTAAATTAAGGTATTAACTATTAACTAAATATATTATTAATAATTATAAATGTGTACATAGATATATATAACAAAGAACTCGAATAGACATATATATTATATAAATATTACATATAAAGTACATAGAAAATAAAAACAAACTATCGCTAAATTCGTAAGTTTCACGAATTTAGTAAAATACTTAGTATATAGCTACGTAGCGGGGTAGGGGATAAGTTTGGAGTCCCACGGTGACCCCGGTGGTTCCCGGACGGGGGTGCCCTTCTGGTCAGTGGTTACTCAAGGGATGTCCCATCCTTGACCCCCGGGAGAATCCCGGTCCGTGGCGCGCTCCCACTCGGGGACCTCGGAAAGCGGCGTCTGTTTCATGAAGATTCAAAATCAAAATAAACACAATCACATAGACTAACATATATGTATGTAATGTTTGCCTGTCGGGACGTGGATTGCATAGGGGAAATCTGTGGAAATCCGCAGTAAGTATTGTTTTAGTAGACAAAGGAGGTTCGCCGCCAGACGAACATATAAACGTGAAATGTTCACACGTTGGCATGTACAATCTGTGGGCTCAGCGCATATGAAAGCAGGTCAGGGTTCATGGTATGTCGTATATGCATATATATTTTGAGATTAGTAATAATAGATAATATTTCAATAATATTTAAAAATTTCATAATAATTAGTATTTTGCTCAAAGAGTTTGACTCGATTTAATTATCGTCTGATTTCCAGACGTAACCAAGATAAGTAGGACTTCGGCAACAACAAAAAAATTTCGCCCAAATATTCCGACCTCTGCTCCAGATCTGCAGGTGCAGACCTTTTGATGTCCCACTCGAGAATCGCCATAACTTTTAAACTTTTCCGATTGGCGATCGGAAATAAAATTTGAAAATAAGGGGCGACGAAAAAGCGCCTCTGATTGGACGGCGACAAAATTTGGATCTTAAAACATGGGCCAAATCTCGAGGTTAGGACTACCGCCCAGAAATGTTGAATCAGTTTGACTTCGACACTATGGAGTTCGGTCGACTCTACTAACCGGCTCCGTGGTCATAGCTAGTATCGATGATCGAAGTTGTCTTGTGTCTTTTTCCTTTTGGTTTGCGAAGGCTTTCGATTGAGGAGTGGTCGCTGAGGAATGCACATGACGTCCCGTGTCATGTGAAGGGGTACAATCTGGTGCTGCCCGCTGGGATTCGAAGCGTAAGTATGGGTGTGGGAAGCTAGGACAATTTGAAGGGGTGTATTTTCCCCGAGGCTAGGCGTACACAGGTTGATCTCTGGCAGACATTGTCCATCGAAATGATGAGTATGATAATGGCAAATAAGTAACTCCGCGAGTTGATTTTCCGTCCGCCGTAAGGCAATCCCGTAGTTCTAGAATCGCTATGCAAACTGTTTTACAGGAATTACCAAACTTCGGTCGAAGGTCCCGTTACGAAATTCATGTAGGTAAATGAGGGTCGAAGTGTCAATTTTAGAAGCCCGAATAATGAAATACGCCTTTAACAACTAAGCCACATTGGTCTCATGGTAGGATACAGAATGCGTACTAGAACAACATTTTGTCAAAATGCGTAACATTCTAACAAAACTATGCCAATATGTTTGTACGAGCCGGGAGTGGCTGCTATATCTAGGGGTTTGATAGCCAGGACGGACTATAGAAGAAATATTTATTACATTCAGTTTAGTAGATTATATTGAAAGGGAAAATATTTAGCTCTGGGTCAAAAAAATGCAAGATTACTAGTAATTAAAGCAAGACAGGTAAATTAAATACATAAATATCGCTATTTTCAAAATTGTTGTTTAAGCGCCTTTTACAAGCCAACCTAGTGGCTATGTAAAACACGCTCTTTGATGCATTAAAATTATGCTGTTGTAACTGGAAGGATGTTTTACGAATATATGACCGTATTCATCATAAATTTTTATTTTTTCGCGATTTTCAATTGTCGTCATATCTTTCTGGCCTTTGGAGCCGATTCCGGCTCTTGTGACAATTTATCAGGCTCGTTTTACTTTTGGGTAATATATTTGTAGGGTCCGGCTCGGTGCAAAAAATGTCACATTAGCTAATCGCGACTAGCTAAACATGGCATTAGAGCCGCGGCAGACAGTGACAAAATCCGGCCCTGCTGCTCACATCTTAAGGTAAATGATGCACAAAATTGACGAAGGCTGGGAGGATAACCGAAAAGACCCCCAAAACGACCTGATATACGTAAGATTAGACCAACGTTTTTATTTGTTTCTGGTACTAGATTATTCGATACTTTGAATTGGGCAAGTCATTACCATGTGACCAAGTTCACTACAGTTGTAACAGAGTGGCTATCTTGAGTCAACATCGCGAAAAAATTAAAGCGGTTTCGGTTGGCTATTTTATTACGCGGTCTGTTGTTTTCAAATGAAACTGCTTTATTTTTTCCGCAGATTTGGACCTTATCAAGCTCAAGGTGTTACATCCATTAAGTGAAACTCAATGCCAAGGCAACTATTTGCCTGCTTCGAATTCTGCAGAAAACCTAATAACAGAAACAATGAAAACCATAGTACAACTTTACATTCACTACAAATCAGAAATTTTCAGCAACAATGGCGGGTAAGCCAGCAACATTTAATGTTATTGCTACAGTTGCGATGGCTGAACACTGACCTGTCAAAAAAGAACTTTCTGCATCTAAAAATTATAATGAGCTGGAAGATTTAAAGCCCATGAGACGGGTGCCTTAACTAAACAAAATGATTTTTGGTTGAGAGAGACACGCTGTTTGCGGGAATATAAGTGCTACACTAAAAAAACACTAAACATACATCGAAAAAGGAACCCAAATAAATAACCAGGATTTGAAAAACGTCTATGAAGGGATTAACCACTAGAATGAGCAGTTAGGTTTAATAGTGGTTTGAGCCTGTATTACTACTGGTTTTTACACCGATTTCAGGTATCTGTTCGTACTTCAAGAAAGCGTTGTGCCCAGGACGCGAAAGCCGTTAAACGGCCGGATGTTGGGTGGCGGCCGGCCTTACATACATACTATTTATGTCATTGTCGTTGACCTTATTTTGGCATGCACCTTGTCCGTCCCACGTCGCTGCGTTCAGAGCGAGCAATAGTCCCTATTTATTATCACTGCGTCGGACTCCGCTAATTTTCTTCGATTTACACTGAGCTCTGGAAAGCTGTGCTAAGGCTCAACCGAGCCATTTTTATAACCACTCCGAGGCCAACACGCTATACCAAAAATGGGATGTGTCATTTTGCTATGAGTACTCGTTTTGTCTGTATCATCGTGTAAAGTTTTAATAACTACCCTATAAAATGTTTCCATCATACTGTCTATCACTATGCCATAACTGTAAATACTTTCTAGTAAACTCTACAGAAAATCGAACGGGGTTGTCTAGTGCTCGTTTCTGGCAGCGGTTATATGTTTTGTCCTGTCCGTCGACCAGCGTCCCGCGCCGAGGCCTGCAGGAGTCAAGCCTCGACACGTGTCGTTTGCCTTTTGTATGTTCAACTAAGGAAATAGTCAAAGATAGAAGCGAGAGCAAGGTCCACCAAAATTGTTCAATTTATCACGCTCGTACAATACAATCACTACTAACCGTTACACAATTTATTCGCTCGGTCTACAATAGTATTACTAAACGATCTATTCCTGAACAACGACAAAATTAGAGCCACGGATCCGACGATAAACTTTCAGGGAACCGTCGAAGCCCTGTGTGGGCCACATTGATCAAACATTTCTGCTGAGTGGATTCTGGCCCTAAAGGGCCAAAGCCGAGGCAAATTTTACCTAGGCGTGCACCACAACTCAATTCATTTGGTATCTATCGTGCTCACATCCAATTAAGCGAGAGATCCAAACAACATCCAAGTGAGATCGAAATAGGGAATATTGGCATGTCACTATGGCCTGTGAATAGGTGTCAGTGTCAGCCTCCCTGAGTGGCCTCAGCGATCATACCATAAACTGGACACGTGCGCAACCAAACGGGCGGGGTGCGAACACACCTCGTGAAGCGCGCCTGCGGTCTGCTAAGATCTATGGATTCTTGGGTCTAACCAAGAGAAACCGCTAAATTAAAAAATCAGCGAGTTTTTGGTCCACCCTCGAGGTTATGATAGCAGGGGTCGTATGGGCATGGCGTTAGGAAGTTGCGCCATGCAGCTGCGTCCCGTTATTACAAAAATAGCAGAACATTGTGATGCGCTCGAGATGCATCGTGGTATTGTCGTCTTCAAGTTTCGTGAAAGCAATAAACGGGCCCGTCTAATCTTAAAACTCTGCTTCAAGGCTGGTTATGTTTAGCGAAGGGCATCGATTCCTACGAGGTGCCGGATCCCTTCTGCTTGATAATCCTTCTTACATAAATACGTGGTTTCGCGAAAATTCCATACAAAGTTATAATGAATTCTAATACGAAAGTTGCACAATATTGTGATGTGCGCTCAACTTTTGGTCAGCTCTGCAAAAATTATTTTATTTTAAATAGCCTTGCACATTTATTTGAATATCATCAATAATTTTGAAAGCCCGAATAATGAAATACGCCTTTAACAACTAAGCCACATTGGTGTCATGAAAGATACAGAATGCGTACTAGAACAGGATTTCGTCAAAAGGCGTAACATTCTAACAAAACTATGCCAATATGTTTGTACGTGCCTAGAGTGGCTGCTATATCTCGGGTTTGATAGCCAGGACGGACTATAGAAGAAATATTTATTACATTCAGTTTAGTAGATTATTTAAAAAGTGAAAATATTTAGCTCTGGGCCCAAAAAGGCAAGATTAGTAGTAATTAAAGCAAGACGCATGAATGCAGGTAAAATAAATACATAAATATCGCTATTTTCAAAATTGTTGTTTAAGCGCCTTTTACAAGCCAACCTAGTAGCTATGTAAAACACGCTCTTTCATGCATTAAAATTATGCTATTGTAACGGGAAGGATGTTTTAGGAATATATGACCGTATGGATCATCAATTTCTATTTTTTCGCGATTTTCAATTGTCGTCATATATTTCTGGCTTTTGGAGCCCATTCCGGCTAGTGTGACAATTTATCAGCCGCGCTTTACTTTTAGCTAATATATTTGTAGGGTCCGGCTCGGTGCAAAAAATGTCACACTAGCTAATCGGGACTAGCTAAACATGGCTTTAGAGCCGCGGCAGACAGTGACAAAATCCGGCCCTGCCGCACACATCTTAATGTAAATGATGCACAAAATTGACGAAATTCCGGCTGGAGGATAACCGAAAAGACCCCCAAAACGACCTGATATACGTAAGATTAGACCAACGTTTTTATTTGTTTCTGTTACTAGATTATTCGATACTCTGAATTGGGCAAGTCATTACCATGTGACCAAGTTCACTATAGTTGTAACGCAGTGGCCATCTTGAGTCAATATCTGCGAAAAAATTAAAGCTGTTTCGGTTGGCTATTTGATTCCGCGGTCTGTTGTTTTCAAATGAAACTGTTTTATTTTTTCCGCAGATTTGGACCTTATCAAGCTCAAGGTGTTACATCCATTAAGTGAAACTCAATGCCAAGGCAACTATTTGCCTGCTTCGAACTCTGCAGTAAAAGCTAATAACAGAAACAATGAAAAACATGGTACAACGTTACATTCACTACAAATCAGAAATTTTCAGCAACAATGGCGGGTAAGCCAGCAACACTGAATGTTGTTGCTACAGTTGCGATGGCTGAACACTGACCTGTCAAAAAAGAACTTTCTTCATCTAAAAATTATACTGAGTTGGAAAATTTAAAGCCCGTGGGACGGGTGCCTTAACTAAAAATGATTTTTGGTTGAGAGGGAGACACGCTGTTTGCGGTAATATAAGTGCTACACCTAAAACTACACTAAGCAGCCATCGAAAAAGGAACCCAAATAGATAACCAGGATTTGAAAAACGTCTACGAAGGGATTAACCACTAGAATGAGCAGGTAGGTTTAATAGTGGTTTGAGCCTGTATTACTACTGGTTTTTGCAGCGATTTCAGGTATCTGTTCGTACTTCAAGGCCAGCGTTAAACGTCCGGCTGTTGGGTGGCTGACCGACGATCATTGCAGCTGTCGGCCAACGGCTTGCCGACGGGCCGGTCGTTGGCTATTGTCTGTCGTGAACGACCGCCGCGTAGGCCGCTGGTCTATTGGTCAGCAGGTTTGAGCTGTGACTTTGCCGGCATGGTCTATACAGTTATTACTGTATAGCATGTGAATTAAAGCAGACTACAGAAATTTTTGATATATTTAATTGTCAATAACCAAGATGAAAAGATTTTTCATTATGTTGTATCATGATGACAAATTTAGGAGTATAATAAATATGTTTATTATTAAAATAATATGTGTCAATGTTTAAAAAGTCTCAAATCCAGCCGGTGCCAAGCGCTAAATATAGTGCAAGATTTGGCATTTTAGCTGTTTCAAAGCCTTCATATGCAAATCGAGCAAATTTTCAGAAAAATGCTGAAGAACCGTTTAAGAATATTGAGTTCGTATCGTAGGTAATCAGCTGTTCGTGCAGCCATCAGGACATAAAATTTTGAACCAGGAGACTACCCATGACTGACCGACGGCAGGCCGTCTCACTTCAAACCCATTGTTGCCCGACACTACTTGCCACAACATAAATATACATTTAATGTTTCCCTTATATGTAGTTGATGTTGTTCACCACGCACCTAGCTGTTACAGCTTTCAGATTAAGTTTGTGCGCCTGCAGTGGTGTACAGGAAACACGAAAACACTACTATTGCAGTGCAATTTTAAAAATGAATTTGCTGTTTTTGATAATAATTAGAGGAATTTTAGCTGCACTAAAACGCAAATTTATACACGGGAAAAGGATAAAACATCCGTTAATTGTATAAGCAAATCATACGGTATATAGATATAGCGCCTTATGAGGCCTTGGTTCAAACAATTTGTACAAATAAATATTTTAAATGGTATTTTCCGTTTAATTAACAATAGAGAAAAATTGTTCATCAGAATTGATCTATGCATGTGAGTTGTCTTTGTTAGGTCTTGGAATTGGCAATGCCAAAACACTTAGGATGTCGAAGCTGCAGCCAAAAGAAAGCGGACTCATTGAAACGAATAAAAAGAATTTCAAACGAACAACATTGTTTCGGAGTCCGATTAATTAATGCTTAGAATTCGTTACCTGAACATGTCGGGAATAAGCCTTTCATTCAAGGTGGTAACTGTAAATAATTCAAATTTCTCTTAAAAATGTCGACTTGTCGCAGTTTTCACACTACGATAGAAACATGTGATCAGTTCCGAGGCAGTTCCTCAAGCTTTCTTACTGATGTCAAATATTTTATTCGAAATACAAAATGTTGTTAGGTATTAACACATATTATTTCTCTTTGTAACTTTTTATTGCAAAGTAGGTGCATATCCGACAGAAGCTGTAAGTTTCTAATAATTTTTCAATTATTGCGACTACATAATTCACAAATGTTGCATGTATATTTACTGTACAGTGGCTATTTGCTGTTATTACGGTTGCGGATTTAATTGTGTTCAGTAGTATGTGGCTTTATAACTTTTCTGATCTTAACAGTTTATTTACCAGGTGTCGGTGTAATAATTTTGTGGTGATCTTTAATCCGGTCTATATTGGCCAGTGCGGCCAGTCATGGCCAGTGTGATAAGAAAATCTCTTTCCGATTAGAATTACGTATATATACATCGTAGCCGTCCTTACACACACACTACCAGAACATTTTAGAGTGAAGTGCTTTTTATCCGGTAAAATGAAATCAACAACGGAGAAACATTAAATTATCATTTTCAGAATAAATAAACTACAAATTACTAATTGTTAACTTTGTTCAAACTCATTCTTATTAAAATGACGTATATATAATTTTACAAGCACTCAAACAACCAGCGCATTTCTTACCTCATTCAGTGAAGTGAGTTTACTCGCGCAAAATGAAATCTACAAAGCAGAAACGTTACATATTCATATAAGGAATGCTTAACGAATTACATACGAATTACAGATGCCATTCACATGCAGAAAAATATGGGTCAATGTTCTTTATTTTGGGTAAACAATATTAATTTCGTTGTTATTGTCCATGATTTATTTGGCCCGAATTATCACACAGAATATATTAGTTAATGAGATTGATACTTTATTCTAACGAAGCTTAACATTTCAGTTAAAAATAGTTTTAACTTCTTTTCACATCGAAATCAACTCTCGTGTTGCGGTTTAAGGAATCAAATTTTCACAGTGAATGGGAGCTTAGACAATAAACCGTCATTGGCAAATAGCAGTTTCTGTGACGCAACAAATAATCATACCTTCATTTTGGAATGTAACCCATATAAATTAATTTGTTACTATCTAGCATGTGAAAATGGCTGTTCCGCTATATGCCTTTTGCTTTTGACTTTAGTTCACCGCCAAACCCAAATATTAGGTCAGAATTTAGTATTTGAATATGTTCAAGTCAAAGTTTAACTTCTTTTCACATCGAAATCAACTCTCGTGTTGCGGTTTAAGGAATCAAATTTTCACAGTGAATGGGAGCTTAGACAATAAACCGTCATTGGCAAATAGCAGTTTCTGTGACGCAACAAATAATCATACCTTCATTTTGGAATGTAACCCATATAAATTAATTTGTTACTATCTAGCATGTGAAAATGGCTGTTCCGCTATATGCCTTTTGCTTTTGACTTTAGTTCACCGCCGAACCCAAATATTAGGTCAGAATTTAGTATTTGAATATGTTCAAGTCAAAGTTTAATTATTTTTAGCAGGAACTGCCTACATGTGGCTATAGCTAACCAACAATTCATCTAGTTACTCAGTCTGTAAATACAGCAACACCGAGGTTTAGATCAATCAAAGATATTTACCTCCATAAGAGGTCTGTCGCTGCGGGTATTAAATCATTACATTAAAATAATTCTGCTGGTATTAAATTGTGCTGCGGGTCTTAAATTGTTACATTAAAATAATTCTACGGGTATTAAATTGTTACACGGTCATTAGCTACAAGACACGTCGCTTTGGGCATAAGCATGTAGATTTATACAGATTAATAGGTGTTTCGACAGACTTTGCAAAGCAGAATTTTCAAAGAATTGGGCGTTTTTCAAGCACTCAAACATGTGGGAATTCTATCGATTATATGCTGTGTTTGTACTGTTAAATGCATATCAGCACCATAATGACCATAGTAGGAAACGTAATCCAGCTTAAATCCATAAGGCACCATCTGATAAAACGCGAAAGCAATGTCGGCCCCTTACCAGTTCACCATAATATTAGTTCACCTGCAAATAATGTCTAAGCGTTTGTTTAACCACCTATGTTATTTGGTTGTGCATTATGCATGCATTGTGTATCAGAAACAAAATGCATATGATACGAAGGCCATCATCAAATATCTTGTGTGCTGTGGTGAATAAATTTGTACGAATATGAATATATATTGCTATGGTGACAAATTGTAGACAAAATGATGAACAAGCTCGGCCAGAGCGGGTGAGAAGGATTTCCTTTTCCTTCCTAAAGAGAAAGATGTCACAGCAGCTTGTAGCGTAAGTAGTTATACCTACCACAAAATTTCAAGCTCTTTACTCAGGAGGCTTTCTATGACAAAATTGTTGCCGACTGTTGATGATTACTTATAACTGAGGATCGACAACCATCAAACCATTGGACCGTAAGCAAAAAAATATCTTGGCGCTCAATTACATTATCAGAAAACTTATGCAGTATAATACATTACAGTACACTATAAATATTCCATATACGATGCTGGCGTATAATATGTGCCTTGCATATTATGTATAACATTGCTGCATAATACATTCCTTGTAATTGGTACGTTTTTAAAGCCTAATATAAGACGAGGCTACACACGTTGAATAGCGTATTGAAATTTAAACGTTGTGTCTCATTATACAGCATTTACAGAGAGTTGTGAGCAGTTACTACACATTGTGGCAAAATTTTTGAAAAGGATTCTACAAAATCTGTGTCTCTTTAAGAAAAACTACTACAGAAACTGTGTCATTTTTAGAAAAACTGCTAGAGAAATGGCATCACTTTTGAGAAAACTGCTATAGAAGCTGTATCATTGTTATAAAACTGCTACAAAAATTATATTACCTTAAGAAAAACTACTACAAAAATGCATCATTCACATTAATTTCCGTGCGTCTACTACACACTCTTTGGAAGCTAGCATGCCAACAGCACAAAATTAGTGATGCTGGCATGCCAGTTAATCGCTGATTCTAGAATGCATTGCGCCGTCAACTACAATTTAGTGCAACTGGCGTACCACTGTCAACAAATAGGTGCAAGTGGCATGACACAACCTATTAATTTGCACACCTGCAAGACATAATCTACGAAAGTTTTCTATTCAAAACTTCACAACTGTATGTGCTTTACTAATAGCTTCATTTTTAATAATTGTATGTCCGCCTCCAAAAATAAAATTGTAGAGGATTTTCATCCGATTGAAAAAGGAAAACCCTTTAACTAATTTCATACGGTTACTACTAGATGTATGTAAACCCAAAACTCCGCAGGCACCAGTAGGTAATAACATAACTATACGACAAGAAGCACTCCAGTACATCGCAAAATAATGCGTTTAACAGCGATATATTTAACACTTGAAGATAAGTAATTTGGGATAGGTAACGAACTTGGAACACACATACACGGGAACTAAATGTGACGGCCATAGGTGCACGTGCAATTTAAACAATATACAACAATAAAAAATCGTAATGAGATTATTAAGGCGAAATGAACACGTGATTAAATTGTTGCTGTCTGGCTTAGTTCAGAGCATAAGTGCACACAAGACAGATATTAGCAAGGTGTTAACCCCTATGGATCGTAAAGCCATATTCCACTCGAAGGCTTAACACCCCATGCCATCTCTTTCGCGCCGAAGGCGCTGCACAAAATTATGACAAAACTGGAGACCATTTGACGAATATTGAAAAAAAAATTTATCACAAATAGCAGAAAGGAACATCTGCCGATTTTTATATCCTGAACTTTTTAATGCTTAAACATGATACCAATACATTTTTCAGAGATATTGTTGGTTAAAAATCACTCTTATTTGAAGAAATCGGCTCTATGTTAATTACCTGCGCAAAAATTTTTCTAGTACATTTGAACTGGCATATTATGGTTCAATACACCATTGGGCACTAGGTTGGCTTAAATATTACAGATACCGTATATCTATATAATTGCAGCTTGAGGACAAACACTGAGCTTTGTCTTATCCTAATACATTTATAACTATGAAAATATTTTTACGCGTATCAGTGTATATTTTGTATGATTTATATTGATATGTTGTGTATATCTAGGCAAACAAGTAGTAAATTTTTGCTGTTGTAGTCTGAGTGTATGTAAGAATTCATGTCTACGACAATATTTGAGTATATTAAAAAATAATTCAATTAATGCCATCTGTATTACACGGCGTGCAAATACAATTGTAGCTAACACGCAGTTTCTATAGTTGAATGTTGGTTGTATGTAACTGTACAACGAATGTAAAACTGAGTTCCGGCGCTCAAATAATGTGGTAAAAATTCGGATAATGTGTGAGTGTGCCAAATTATGATAAATGATAAAAGTGTAAGTTCGTTTGATTCCGAAATTGCACTACCCATGTAGTCAATATTTAACTGGAGCTAGAGAGCGCCGTATATAGTATTTTTGTGAAAATTTGTTGTGCTTGTTAAACTGGTCGCATTAAAGTAGCACACTTTCGCGAATGGGCCACGTTAACGTTTCAAATTTTAATTCGAAATATTAAACATTTTAAGAGTAAAATTATAAAAAATAAACGACACAACTTTTC
This sequence comes from Trileptium ribeirensis, assembly GCA_030248225.1. Taxonomy (NCBI): domain Eukaryota; kingdom Metazoa; phylum Nematoda; class Enoplea; order Enoplida; family Thoracostomopsidae; genus Trileptium; species Trileptium ribeirensis. The sequence goes on from JASANE010029889.1 coordinate 55,274, forward strand.
CAATTGGTTACAAAATGCACGTTATAAGCATTTTCGCAGCACGCATTATACCTGTAGTTTCAAAAATATGGTCTATTCGCTTAGACCATATATAAACCTCCGGTTAATTTTAACAAATCTTGCTAATCTGTTTTGAGCGCGTAATTCCTTTTTCAGGGTCATAAGTTAACTTAACTTTAGTGCACAATAATTGCAATATCCAATGTTAATATACTATATAGTGTTAATAGTACTTTTTCTCCTATTTCTTTGCATTATAGCAACTCCAATCGCCTCGACTTTTTGGCGGCCAGTTTGTCGATAATGTCAGACACATTAACTGCGCGCCATAATGAGCAGACATTAAAGCAACACCAGTAATCCGTTCTTCGCCCATAGTTGAACGCAGATAAGTTTTTAGTCGGCGCAAAGTACTGAAGGACCGTTCCTCAGTGGCTGTTGATACAGGTAATGTTGCCACTATTTGTAGCAATAGATGAATATTTAGGACCGCCCCCGTAATGAGATCAAAGCTTCTAAGGGCTCCGAGTAAATTCCTGGCGGAAGCAGCTGACTCAGCATTGCCCGTTTGTGATAATTGTTCCAAAGAACCTGCGATTGGCAAAAGTAATTCAACAAATACGACAGCAGCATTATGCCGTTACACCCAGCGAGTCTCACATAAGGTCTTAAGCCTGATGTGGTGAACTGGCTGAAGGGTACTTTGTATCGATTCTTTTAGAATTGTCGTTCTTTGAGCTGATTGTCTGAAGTAGGCCGACGTCATTTTGATAGTACCAAGGGTGTTACGAATTTCTGCTTGCGAACACGGTGCCGATAATGCACGATTCAAAATGTGGCTCACACAGTGAGTGTACATAGCTAAGGGATAACGTTGCCTAATTAAAGCTTGTAAACCGTTGAATTTACCGCTCATGGCACTTCCCCCGTCGTATTCCTGTCCTCGCAGGTCTTGGGGATTCAAACCAAGATCGGACAGGCACCCAAGGATTGTGTCAGCAATACCGCGTCCAGTAACATCTTTTGCAGCGACAAAAACGAGGAATTCTTCATTGATTTTTCCTTCTTTGACATAACGCACAGACAAACTAAGCTGCTCTCGAACAGCTATGTCGGTAGCTTCGTCCATTAGTACCGAATAGTAACGAGCTTTCTTAACATCATGTACAATTTGATTTTGAATTTTCTCGCCAATAGTGATGATAATCTGGTTTTGGATGTTGCAGCTCAAATAGGTTGCATTTTTAGGGGCCGATGAAAATTTCTGCTGTTCAGTGTCACTAGCAGCTGTTAACAGAAGTCGCAAAGCAGCACAACAATTGGCATCATTTTCCGCTGGCACCTGCTTCAGGTCAAAATCACCGTGATCACGGTGCCCGCGCAACGATAGTTCTTGGCGCCCACAGAACAGGACGCATTCGATAATGTGAGATAGCCTTTCCCGATTGGCCGCAACCGTGTCAGCACGTTGTTTATCCAAAATATTGATTATCTGACGTTCTGGTTGATCAAGCCTGCAAAAATTCTTGGGCGCGTAAGCATGCATTCGAATGATACGTGCAGTCACCATGTGCCTTCAAGTCCGCCATTGCGTCCTTGTACTTTGACAACGGCTGTTTCAATAGCGTTTTTATCTGCTGATGACTTCGTGTTACTTCTGTCGGTGCGAAGGCAACGCAGTACTTGCAATAGCCGCCAGAGTGGTGCTCGCTGTATGCTAACCATTCAAATTTTTCCAGCCAGCTTCGCTGGAAAACACGATATTTCGCGGTGGGGTCACTAGATCGTGGGAAAATATAGGTTTTCGGAGGGACCCAAGGGCCCAACAAAATTATTCTGCGGACGCGGATTTCGCTGCAAAAAGGCCAATTCATTACGCAGCGGTAGTTCTGGAGTGTTCTCCACGGATCGAGAATATTCTCCGGATTTGGGATTTTGGGTTGTCAAGCGCCATCGCCACTACTATCACTGTCTTTTCGACCAAAATAACTAGTTATACGCTTGGACATTTGGATGCCAAATTTGATAAAATTATTTCGCTATCCAGAATTGTAAAATGCGTTCGACTAAATTGTAATCGTAATCTGCTGGAAAATATTGAAAATAATATACAATATCCGATGTATTTGGTTTAAGCGAAACACCGATATATATCTATGACAGCGTAGTCTTTAAACTAGAGTTCCCACTCAACCCAACAGAGTACTTGTCGTAAAACAGTATTATTGCGCACGACAATTGATTATTGACGTAAAATCGGTTTCGACAAACTGGTGAATGTGTGTTTATAGAATTGTGACTATGTATAAAAATATTTTTCGGATCAGCTAAGGGGGAGGGCGGCAGCCCCGGGCCCCTCCTTGGGTGCGCCTATGCGTGGTTGCAGGCGGAAAAGCGTGTGTGCCACGGCATCTTCCCTACGTTCCAGTAGGTAATGCGAATCCTTGACGTACCACAAAATGGAAGCGGCCTTGATCACTTTTAATTCAGGCACTGTGTTGCGATAGCTAGACAAGCTGTTACACATTGATTAAAGTGGCTCAATGTGTAGCAGTTATATTAAAAGTAGCACACAAGTGCAAAAGCAACACAGTTTGTGCAGCAGGTTTAAAAAATCATATTATACAGACGGTTCGAGGACCCTCGGGTGGTGCCGCGTCCTCGGATGGTGTTGGAGAGGATTTCAGCCTCGGTCAGTCGGCTGGCGGGGAAGACGGGAGCGGCGCATTCTGGCTCTTATGGGTTCAGTGCCTTTGGCGGGGAAGAGGTTGGGCAGGAGAAGTGGGTTGCAATACCTGTCACGAGGTAGGTGCTTCGCGCAGAGGGAGGGGGGTGCGACCATCAGGGCGTGTAACCCCCTATGAGCATGTACGTTCCAAATATGACATAATTTCTGTAGCAATTTTTCTTAAAGTGCACAGTTTCTGCAGCAGTTATATAAAAGTGACACATTTTATGTAACAGTTTTTCAAAATGAGACACAGCTTCTGTAGCAGCTTTTCCAAAAGTAATACAGTTTCTGTAGCAATTTTTTAAAAATTGATACAGTTTCAGTAGCAGTTTTTCTAAAAGTAACACAGTTTCTGTTTGCCCGTTTCCTAAAAGTGACTCATATTCTATACAAGCTTTTCAAAAAATTTTCCCATAATGTGACACATAGTGATTGCACACAAATCTGTGTGAATACTGGATTACACGGGTTATTGAATTGAACTAAATATGCCGTCAAATAATCTGCTAAAATAGTTAAAAGCGTTCAGAAAATATCACTTTTGCTATAATTGCTATAAATGCTATAAATTAAAAAACTGTAGAAGGTTTCAACAGGATCACCGGAAAAATTGGGAAAAATATAAGAGATCCACCACCCCACGTGCTGCGCCATCTGGTGTGACGAATTTATGTAACGGATCTTGAAAAAATAATGCCATATGTACGAAATACGTTTACAATGTTTTGGATCCTGAATATTTAACTTAAGCCGGCTATGCCATGCTTTTGATAATGAGGCTCTTGAAAAATATCTAAACGTATAGTAATCAGCTAAAAAGCTATCACTATTCTATGTGGCAATACTCAATATAGCTAAAATAATTTGTAGTTTTTCCAGAGTATGGTGTAGCTTACGCACAAAGTGTTTATAGTGAGTACAGTTGAAAACATTGCTGCACAGCCGTCTTGTTGATACCCCGAAAAAATTTAAACAACGTACGTTAGGCAGTGGCTAATTTCAATATGACTTGGCTACCATGATTTAGGTCATTGTTGCTGATAGCAAGACAATAAAATATCTCTTTATATGAAAGAAAACAATCGCAGACATCATCGCTGAACAGACGCGATCATGTTTAATGTCGAGGTTGTGGTTTAGAGACCAAAAAATTTTAAGCGAGTTATATATTGGCAAAATTCAATCTGACTTTACACCCCGAACCAATTATGATTTTCTTAATTGTTGGTGATAGAAAGACATTAAAATATCTCTTTATTTGAAAGAAAATATTAAACATCATCGCTAAATAAACGCGATGATGTTTAAATCTCGAGGTATAGCTGCGATTAAGAAACCGAAAAATAAGCGACGTAAGGCAGGGGAAAATTTAAAGCTGACTTGACTACCCGAAGCAATCACCATTTTCGTAATTGTTGTTAATAGAAAGATAATAAAATGTCTCTTTATTTGAATGAAAAAATCATTAAACATCTCGCTAAGCATACGTGATCATGTTTAATGTCGAGGTACAGCTATCGTTTAGAGACCTAAAAATTTTAAGCGACGTTAAATAAGGACAAAATTCAATCTGACTTTACACCCAGAAGCAAGCATTATTTTTATTATTGTTGGTGATAGAAGGACATTAAAATATATATTTGAAATAAAAATTATTAAACGACATCGCTGAACAGACGCGATCATGTTTAATGTCGAGGTATAGCTGTGGTTTAGAGACCGAAAATTTTTAAGCGATGTTAAATAGGAGCAAAATTCAATCTGACTTTACACCACGAAGAAATCATGATTTTCGTTATTGTAGGTGATAGAAAGACATTAAAATATCTCTTTATTCGGAAGAAAAAATCATTAAATATCATCCCTGAACAGACACGATCATGTTTGTCGAGGTGCATGGTTTAGAGACCGAAAATTTTTAAGCGAAGTTAGACATGGAAAATTTCAATCTCACTGGACTTTCGAAGCAATCATGATCTTTACTATTGTTGGTGATAGAAAGACATTAAAATATGTGTTTATTCGAAAAAAACTCATTGAACGTCATCGCTAAACAGACGCGATCATGTTTAATGTTGACGTACTGCTGCGGTTCAGAGATCGCAAAAAATTATAAGCGACATTAGACAGGGTCAAATATCAATGTGACCTGACTTCCCGAAGCAATCATGATTTTCGTTATTGTTGTTGATAGAAAGACATTAAAATCACTCTTTGAAAGTAAAAATCATTAAACATCATCACTGAACAGACGCAAAACAATTAAATAAAGGCGTCTAGCGTCTGAGCTATATTTTAATTTAAAACTTTTTAATCTTTAGTTATACTACTACTAATAGCATAAGTTCGAGTGTTCTGTGGCATACTTAAATAGAAAAATACTATAACGAAATTCTTAAGTAATTATTTTATATGTTGACAGTACGATGCGTTTATTTTTCTTTAGTTTCCTAACGTTACTTTTATTCAAGTTATAAATAAACGTACTTCACGTTTAGTTATATTGCTGCATATAATTGTAATTGATTCATCAATATCAGATTAGCTCTGGCGAATGACTTAGGTAATAACTTACATAAACGCATGAAATGGTCTACAAGCGATTTTGCGTTGGACCAGCCGGGATTCCAACCAGGTCATCTGGATTACGAGAACAACGCTATACTGCTCAACTTTCAAGTAATACGGACTGGTGCACAAACGGCGCGATTTAAACTAACAATAACTCTAAAATTATATATATTTCAAACAGTGCATTTTGATAGAGAGAACTCTTAAAATTCTTCTCGGACCATGACCACGTTACCCTTTAAATTATGATCAGCCGCTGTATGAGTGTAATCTTATCGCTAAATGTAACTGTATGATACTGATTTGTTGAGGGTTCCCGTTTACACGGTCCTCGCGCTTTCTCGCGATTAGAGATCAGGCATAAATTTTAAGTTGCGACGCGAATATTTCACGTTTATATGTGACAACTCCAGAAGATTTGATCTGGTGGTTGTTAATTCATGACTGGCTAAATGTGGTACAAAAATCTTGGCAGAAGACTCGCAAATTTTAGTGTATTCATGGATATAAAGGGGAATAAAAGAAGCCCAAATAGTTACGGTAATCAAATCAAATTTTTGACCAGCAACCAAGTATAGGTGGGCATTAGTCCACCCCCCGCCCAACTGTCGTCCATTCGGTATGGATTTCTAGGTTACAATGAGAATCTATCCACTGTACACTATAAACGATCACTGTTTTTAGGCAATTCTTACTTTGCGAAACTACATTTTAAGCCAACCAATAAGGTGGAAGGTGTCAGATGTTTAGACGATGCAGCGCCTGAAAGCTTCGCGTTTGCAACTACAGATTTTACGAGATTATTAACAAATATCAGGTTTACCCATAAACAATGATATTGGACGCTACTGAAGACTGAGACACCCATCAGATTCGTCTTGTTATTATCGCGATCTGTCGCGTTGGTTTTTGCTGTTATCCCAGCCCAGGTATACGACTCGAAGGGGCCTCATTCCACGCTGCAACAGTGACGAAATTTCATTCTACCGGCCATGGGTTTAGCTCAAATTACTAGTAGATAGTGCCTTCGCAATTTCAAGATGCTAGACAAATTAAAAAATAAATAGAATGAAAACACTTATTCTGCAGCTAATAAGTTTGTATATTGACAGTTGTAATGTTCTTGCTTTTTGCTAAACCTGGGCGTTGCAAATCATAAATGAGTGATTTACACTGCTGTTCTTAAATGGTTTCACAGACATGGTTCGGTTATAGGCTCACTTACACAGTTGGGGAGAGGCTCACTGAATTGGTTTGGAAGGCATCATTTCTACGGTAGGGCCAGGCGCCAGGGAACTCAATTAGTCTAACCGTGGGCCTGCTGTTATCATATATGTATTTTTATAAATACTCCTAGCGGCATCAGAGTAGCATCTAATCAACTTAACAGTAAAAAACCAGACACCGTGCTTAAAATTGTTATTAGCCATAGTTGCCCTTCATTTGTCGTCTTCAGTGAGACACAATTCAGCTGAAACTGAAATTGAGTATTTCTTGCAGATTTTTTTCAGTGAGAACAACGATATTATATAAGTAGCCCAATTTCACGAGTTTGTTTGCCTGAAGTTGTTGACTAACTTTTTTTAATGTAAAATGAAAGTCGCATATATAGTCATACAGACGATCGGACGTGCACACAGACTTCTGTTTAGGAAGTTGACAAATGTTATAATTTCTTTCGTAATCCAAATGAAATTTGCAACGCTTTTTAATTTTTCACAGTTTTATTGTCCTATATTGCAGGTTTAGGTGAATGTATATATATTATTAAACTTGATGTTTTTGTGCATATAGCGCCGGAAAAATAATGCCCTAGAAATCGTACTTCAAATATTTCTTAACTTTTTTCTTTCTACTAATTTATGCCTAATGTTGTGCCAGCCGTGATAAAAGGTATCAGAAAGCAATTTGTGCTTGCACAGAAGGCACAAAAACTTAGTACTAAAGTATTAGCCAGGAGGGGTGTAAATTCAAGCGTAGTCTCTGTGTCTGCCGTTCTCAATATGAGCAATTAATATCTCAAATTGAACGAGTGTGCGTCAGATTTACTAGTCGAATAGTGAAATTTCAACTACCAGTACGGTTCTTACAACACTGCCTATTACGATATAATGTAAAGATCTAATTTTTTTCTCTGGATAGTTTTATTTTATAGTAAAATGATAAATGCCGATGCCTCTTTTTTTGTTTTTCGAGTAAGGCTCCGGTTATGGATTTATGGAGTTTGAGGTACGGGGGTATGGCGCCCCAATAGTTCCTCGACCCAAAATTTGAAAATTTGTTCTGACGTCTTGGACGGCTGATGAGTTTTGCCTGGGGGTTTTCGGGTATGGGAAACTCATTGCCTGTGCCGGTTTTGCTCTGCGACCATGGTTCCATGGGTACCCCGGTTTTCTTGTCCCATGGTTCGGGGTTAGTGGTTAAAATGAGGGTTTTTAGTACCCTTCACGGAAGCAAGGTTATTTTTGTCTTAACATTCGAATTTATTTCTCTGGTTGCTTTTATTTCATAGTAAAATGATAAATGCCGATGCCTCTTTTTTGTTTACTGACGAATTTACTAAAAATGTATTTCATTTAATTTTTTAAAGCCATTGACACTGCAACCGAAATTGAACCTAGTTCACTGTATCGAAAGAACGTTGCGGCAAATCGAGTTAAATAGCTTTGGCCTGAAGAGAACTTTCTAGCGTAACTTGGAAACAACATTTATGTTTTCATTAAAGGCGTAACTAGATTTATTTCGTTTGGCACAAGGATCGTGACACTAACTCACATTGGAGTGTTCTGAAAGTTTGTTCATATGTTGTTGTTCGCTGAGAAGATTCTTTATGATGCTAGCAACAGTCCCGAAATGGACCGTGGCTAGTGCGCAGAGCTGGGGTCAGGCTATCCTGGTTCGACTTAGCGTGGCGTAAAAATTTTCTTAGCAGTATACGATATGCACAGTATCTTGGATATGAAAAGGTTCATAAAATTTAGTCCATTGGTTGAATTATCTTTTATCCCGTAATGATTAAGTTGGTCCTGCCGTGCTTTAGTTCACAAAAGGGTTAAAACGAAACTTGAAAGCAGTGCTATTCACTGCACCAATGAATCATTTCCCGGATTCTAAAAATTATTTTTGTTCTGAGAGTATCACAGTCGCGTTAAAATATATTTAATCAAAATGTGTGCTGACTATTTATTTTTTCACAACTTAAAATAGATCTTCCCGTAATATTTCTTTCGATAATAACGGTGTGATTCAAACTGGCGCGCGAATGTTTTGCAGAAGATGTCCAAATCGTACACTTTCGTTGTCAGAAATGAATTTATCGTTATCGACCAAAAAATCTCGGGATCAAGATTTGATCAGTGAAGGAATTCTCCTTAGGGGGTCGCTAATAAGGGGTCTCCCCGCCTTCTTAGCCTCTATTTAGAAAACCGGGAACATGTACCACATTGTTATGAAAAGTCTTCTGTGTTTTTAAATAGCTTCTTTTTTCATACATGGTCATAGGGGCACATGGGATTATCTCGGCTGCCTCCCTAGGAACTAGCCTGACCTACTCCTTTCTGAGGATTCGCATCCCGTCTCCCACTTTCGCCTAAAAATTTTAACAAGTAGGCAAAAATCGGGCAAAAACGAGGAAAAATTGGGCCAAATTGGGGAAATTTGGGGGAAATTGGCAAAAGGAAGGGGAAAATTGGTATATGAAATGAGTGAAAAAATTTGTTTGAGTTCCACGAAATTTCTAAAATTTATCCTTCTGACGACCTCACCCGTCGGCAGCCTGACCCCCCATGTCGACCACCTATTCCCGTCGGACCACTCTCCCCATAGGACATGTGGCCTCGCCCATGTATGTTCTTTTGGATATACTTTTAAATTTTTTTTCAGCAAACATACGCTAAATGATAACCTAGTGCATCTGTGCGCCTACCATTTTTTTACTGTGGAGCACCCGTATGCGTAAAATATTCAAAGTAACTTTAAATGGCGTGACATGGTATTTAGAGCCATGGTGAAGATTTGATATCTCACATAATGTCGTTTTCGATACATTAATTTTAAGTATCAACGTTGATAGTTTAAACATTTCAAGATTCACCTAAAATAGTTGAGTTTGTTATCTCCAATAGTGGATTCCAGTGAAGTTTCCAAATTCTTTGCCCAACGGAAAACTTATTTGATTTTATACCTTTTGAGTGTTACAGATTATGTTCGGCATTATGTCCCTTTAGCTTATGAGTTACAAGATATACCCGTTCGTAATAGCTGGCGCTTAAATCTATTATTCCGGTTTTTTAGAAATAGTGTGGTTTTTTACTGAAAATCGCGTAACAATTATAGAGCTTTGTTTTCGTTCCGTAGACAGAGAGTATTGCATCCAGAAAAGATACTGCGGTTATGTTATTGATCTATGTCCAGGAAGCTGACGGTATTTTCTCGCTTTTGTCGAAATGATAAGGTGATTCTCTATGTTCGGTGCAGTGGCATGGGCGTAGCTAAGAAAAAATTTCGGGGGGTGGAATGGTATCACTCAGGTCGAGATCCTTTGTCGATTCGTTCCTTCCGGTGGGTGTGTTTTTGCCCCGCAGGTCCGAATTTTAGATTTTTATACTGAAAAAACAATTTCCAGGCTACTCGGACAGGAAAAGTGCAGTAAAGCTGAGAAAATTTTTTTACTAAGGGGGCACCATTGGTAATTTTTAAGATCAAAAAAATTTCGGGGGGGGGAGGGGGAATTCCCCTTCCCCCCCCTCCCCCGGCTACGCCCCTGTGCAGTGGGTAAGACACTGAAGTTGTTATTGCAAAGTTACAGTGGTTCCATTTAATGGGTGTTGTCCGACAAACTTTATTTTCGCTTGAATAGTTTCTTCCCTTTATTTCAAGCTCTTTAAAAGACTACGTGGCTGTATGATCGACTTAATGGTATAAAATTGAAAAAATTAATGTCTAATAGACATTGCGGGTCAGTTTTATGGCCGATATGCAAAAATTTCGTGGTTTACTTTTTGTGACCGCTGCCGATTTGCACTACATACTTTTCAATTTTGCTTACGGTTTGAAAGACTGGATAGTTCCTTCAGTGAGGGAGTGACTGACACGCAATATTAATGGGTGTCGTCATTACGTGTTTATTAATTCGGAGCTGTCAAAAACACGAGAATCTAATGGATTTGACAATGTGCTCAATTGCGCAAAATGCCGTAAGGGTCGTGTACGCGTCGTAGAGAGAGCCACTGCCAAAGAATCAAAATTTTGAAATTATCTACATTGGAACAGGTTCGCAATGAATACTGATAACATTTTTTACATCACCAAAACTGTTTAAAGTTTGCGTGCTCGGCGGGCTGAAAAAATTTCTGAGCCCGCGGGTGCGGACCTAGTTGTAGTAGCCCCTGATATACCCGCGGTACCAAATATTTATGCAAGCGCGCACATGTGGGTAACCTCCTACACTGCTCTTTTCGAGCATGCATGCGTAAAGCCTATTTCGGTCGATTTTCACTTCATCTACCAACCTCATTTATTAGATCGTGATAGCATACGAAGAAACTGAAATTCGGACAGTATTTTGCCCCGCTTATAACCCTCAAACATTAGTTCTTGATTGTACACCGTACAGGCTGAAATTCAATAGCTTTAGCAATAAGTGTTACTTAGCGTGAAAATGTGTATCTTCCTGGGCATGGCTTAATACAAAAACTGTAGCAATGACACGAATAATGCTTGGGATGAACTTTAAGGTTGTATGGTGATACCTATTGCAGGTCAATATTGTCAACGGATTAGCTGGATTATCTGCAATTATCTAATTATAGGTAATTCGACAAACATATCGGGCACAAATTAAGGCTGTACAATTATAGCATAACACATATGGTATTAGTTGGTGTATATAATTGTTAATTTTATCTACGTTATAGATTTCAACTATGCAAGTACTCGTAGGCATACAAAACTAAAGAAATCTTGATAAATCAAGGTGTCGGCTTGGCTAGCATTCCACACATCATTACAATGTCTTGATAGTTTGGTGCAAATATGAAATAATAAAATCCATTGGGAAATTTTTCATACTCTCGAGTATTAAGACCCGGTTCCACAAACCGTGCCTTGAACTGATTGACGTTGTAGTGAAGTACACGTTTACCTAATATTTTTTTCGAGAAATGTATACTTAGATTGATCGAGTCAGCTGTGAGCCACTGCCACTTGTTTACTAACATTTATTCCTACATTTTTGTCTCGTATACTTATGGCGTGTGTTGTGATCCACTGCTGCATATTTTCTGACATTCATATACTTTTTTTAATGCATGTTCCCATAAAATTGGGCATAATGTTGCTATAGTTCTACATACAACTTCTAAATATTTTCACAGCGTTTGTAAACGCTTCGAAGCATCTGAGTAACGTGGAATAGCATTGGCGAATATCGTTTATGCTCAATTATAGTTACTCTACATGTATTGATTTACAGATTACAAAGCATCGCGTTATCTTTTAAAAACCGTTTCAAATTTATATGTGATAATAAACTGAAGAATACAAACGAACGCAAGTATTTAAAAATTGAATTAAATCCTATAAAACACCAGCTAAACTTGTCGACTTAGTACCTTTATTATTTTATACGGGAATGATTTATTTGGTAACCGTACTTGGATGTTTATATGTTGGGATAGAAAGTGCACCGGCAGGACAGGCAAAGACATATCAATCAAAGAAAAGTTACGAAGGGTATGTTGTGATTATATCAGACTATGTCACCTATATGGGCCGTGCATTATATCATTAGAAAAGGAACAACTTATCGCGGAGGATTTGGGTTGTGGTAGATTCCTGACTTAGGCTTAGGTTTTGTCTGTGTGTTCTATAAGATGTGAAGCTTCGTCCAAAGCTTAGGCTTAATATTTTTATCGGCACTGGTTTCCGCCACGCGACCCTAATGGTGTTGGCAAGTGGTCAGTGTATCGAAAGTTGCAGGTTAGTGGATTTATATTGCCATCGAGAGATGTACATGGGCTTATTTCAGCGTGAGCTGTTTATTCTTGTTGCAGCAAGTTTAGGACTGAACTCATACAGTTCACACAGTTAGGCGTATAAGGCTAGATTAAAAATGAGATTACCCAATAAGTAGTAATTTGAGCAAATTTGTCAAGGTGTGGCTACATGGACAATTTCAATTCTGTTATTACCGCTTTATAATTTCTAAATGAACAAATAGTAAGAAGCACAATTGTGCAGTCATGTTGAGATGTGAGCTATTCTAATACTTTGGCGGCATACTGTTGCAATAGTGCGTGAAATTTTGAACCCATGTCATGTCGTCGATATCAATTGTTTGAAGCATGTATATGTAGAGATTATTCGTTGCAAGATAACGTATCTCCACAACGTTGACAACAAACAAAGGCTTGAGCGGTTGATTTTCATACGTATTGGATATCGAATTTATACAATTTGACGATGATATAGATGATTATTGAACATGCAGTCATTTTTTGAAGGTTTTTGAAACGGAATGAACTTAGCAAAAGGAGTTAACTGTAAAACTGACAAACTGTAAAATAGAATCCACAACAATTTGAATCTTTCTGATTTTGGCAAATTGGTGTCCCCCACAATTTTAGTTATAACATTTGCTGTAAAACCATCCTGCAGAATACATTTGTTTTTAAGCTAAGAATCAATGTTTAAAAATAACCAAAAAATTTTCAAATTTTGACAATTATTTTTCTGTTTGCTGTGGTAAAAGGTGGTCTTAGTTATAGAACCTGTTAAACACACTGAATTCTTTATTTTGAACATAGAATGAGTATGTCGGCACCCACATGAAACGCTGCATATAGTTAAAATACTCCAAAATACCCTCATATTTTGACATTCTTCAATTTAGGGGTGCGTAGCCGGCTAAAATGGTATTTCGGGGTTGCTCAAAATGAAAGCGACTATATATGTGGGGTACGTGTATCTAATATCTCTAGCGATAGCGGCCTGCAACCTGAAACATGGTACCTGAAATTCTAAATGTTGTTGGAAGTTGTAATCTATATATTTCGAAATTTTTCGTGCTTTTCGTAATGCTGTGAAGAAATGCCAGGTGTATGGTTATGATATTGACTGGAAATGGTTGTGATTTGACAATTAATGTATTGCTAGTTTATTATTGTCTTTCTGGGTTTTTCAATATTAGGTTCGGAAGAAACAATTTAGAACCCCGGAATAGTCAATAAGCACAGACTATCCACACACGATCCGTTTGTCAACGCTCCGCCAGTTACTGGAGTACATAAAACGTACTAATTTAATGCCATTATCCGTGTAATCATTATATAGTGTTTACTTGGTTGGTATCCACAACTGTTCTTTTGGAAAAACTTCAAATGGAAGACTTTCATGGAATGAACTGTCCAATACACAACAGCTTCGCCGAAGTTATAGCTAAAGTAAGCTTAAAAGCATTTTATAGGCAATGGTTCTTATTAAAGCGCATTTTGAAGTCTAATACGGCCTGGGCATAATACGTTACGATGTTGTTTGCTATACTTTTTGCGGCGTTCACGTTATAATGTCCCCAACGTTTTTAACCTATGTACCCCACACAGTGTCAGACACACTGTTGACAACAGGATGTCTTAGACACCCCCATGTTTTCAATAAATTTTTTCAACGGTAGCTAGTTACGGGTATTACCACTTGCCGACAGTGTCAGGCACACCGTGTCTTCCGGCAGTTTTATTGACACTGTTCGGAATTATTTGAGCAATGTTCATATGGGCTAGATACAAATATCGAGAATTCAGGAAAAACTCCACAGGTCAGTTGACCAATAAACCGCATTCGCCACAGACGGTGTCCGTTATAGTTAATTCGCGCCAAATTGGTAGCTAAGGGTGTGTACGACACTGTCTAGAAAAAATTTAGTAGCTAAGGGTGTGTCGTACACCCTCGGCATTTGATTTACAGTATGGGTGTCACCCTGACTGTCTATACGGTAGGGTCGGGACTACAGGGGGTCAAAAGTTCCAAACAGCGGGGACATTATAACGTGAACGCCGCATTTCGACGTGCTAAACCATATATGATTCAAATTATATAACTATAATAACTGATGAGCTAAGCAAACCAAATTGTCTGTAATACCCAGGGTTTTAATATCAACGAATGTAGTGAAACTAATTTCAGATACAAGGTCTACAATGTGTATCCTGAAACCGAGCTTCAAATGGACGTATTCCGGAAATTGTTCCACGATGACACTGAATTAAAAGTAAAGTTTCCTCAAGCCTATTCAGCCATGTGATGAACTGTTCGATTTTTGTAACATTTCATCAATTAAGGTTAATTATGAAATTGTCACTGTTGTACGTACACCCGGGGACAGGAAACCAGGTGGGGTAGCCGCCCCAGAAATTAACTTATTTAGCTCGTCTTTCGCACTGGGTATATGATGCTTTTAAAGGAATGAGCTTTCACATCGCCAACTCCTGGATCGCTGCCTGGTATTAAGTAAAACCTTTTCTCAAAAAGTGTTATTAAGTATTTTTGTCTTCGGCTGCGCCAGTGAATTCCAAAACGTTCCAAGGTTCCCGTTATTACGCGATTTTCAATATCACAAACCTGAATTTCCCAAAAATTAGAAGCTGAATAACCATTTTTTTCTATTGTAAAGCCACGAATTCATATTTATCGGCGCTTTGTAAATAATTCGTTCTTAAACACAGTATGGTTATATCCCTAACCATGCAATATTCTCAGGGAAATGTATGCAATCACTGCACACCGTGATTGGTATAGTTTTAATGATTGTTAGACTGTTTGCGACCATGATCATAACTATAGCAGTAACTATTTAGTTAGTCACACATATTCATATTTACATACATATAACTAAAACGCTGGAATTATTTCGAAGAAACTGTTTTTCTTATCAGAGTAAATTGGACTAATAGCAGTTTTCGCGAATTACCACTAGTAGTCTTAGCTTCTATCAGCAAGATTGTTAAAATTGCATAATTGAACTTTTACAAAAATTTAACTTACAGCTGAACGTATCTATACGTAGTAGGTGTTAATATAAATTTTGATTTTGAGTACATGAACCTGCTAACGCAATGCCAGAGCAAGTGGAAAATACGCGTGTTAGGGTACATGGTGACTGGTGAACTACACTGTAGTGTGTCGTAGAAAGTGCAATTGGTGTAAGCGACATTGCCTATGGTGGAGTAAAAGTATGTCGTTAATCCAAGACACAATTATGTATGTTAACTACCAGTCTTTATCGTCCATGTGGGTTATAAAAACTTGTATTACATATGTTACTAAGCTGTCGTAGCATATCTCAAGTCAGCAAAGAAATAATTGAAATACACTGCATTAAGAACCCTAGTTTTTGCCACGATTAAAAAAGAGAAAATAGCCTGGAGTGCTGCATATTCTAATTTGCATAAGTTTTGGGCAGGTCAACGGGCATAGCATAGATGCTAGTAGCACCATCACTGTTTTTCATAGTCAATATTACGCTACTTCAGCCGGATATTTCAACATTCTATTTATAGGGCCGGTCTGACATACTGACACTATCTATGTAAGCCACGGTCGAAATACATTGCAAAACATTTAGACAGATTTGGCTCATTTTTAACCACCTGGAGCATCGGTCGATATGAACCAATCCCCAGGTGGTTAATAATGAACCAAATTTCGCTCGAGCTGAGCAAATTTGGCTCAATGATATTTAGAGTGTAACCTTGAGGAGCGCAAATAAAATGTAGAACATGCCGTTCTCTACATACTAAGCCTAAGCCGAAGCTAAGGTCCTTATATGCGGTATACACTAAGAATAAGCGTAACATTGGGAGCTGTCACCCTCCGAAACATTCGCTGTAACCTGTACTTTTTTCTGAGGTTATAACGTAATGCACCTCACGGTTGCTTAATGTCTACACGCCAGAATGCACTACCGTACTACTATTCATCGCTGATTTGCAGTAATGTTATACATGCGCAAGGTACAGGGAGAGGGGATAGCGGGGTTTTTGAGGGATAGAGTCGGCTCTTCGGAATCCCTGCGGGAGCTTGGCCAGTCGCACCGAGCATGGTGTTAGCTGCCCCACCAGGGAGGAAGGTCGGGCTTATCGGGAGAAGAGGGTTCGACACGTCAGAGGGTAATCTTTCCCCTATGAACATATATGACTAAAGTAGACTTGCAGAAACCTTTGACGTTAAACCTTTACGTATATAATATATCTTAGGAGCAAATATATTGTAGCTTGATTTCTGGAAACCGCCAACTAAACGATCAAATCGAATTGATATAATGGTACCACCTGAAACGGAATCGGTATTTCTTGATCTCATGAATTTCCACAATGTTACTGTTGACATAATGATGGGCAATGTTGCCGAGTAAGTGGCAAACCGAGATATATCCGTGTTGTTTTTATAACATGTTCTTTACAGTGTGCAATTTGATTAAAAATATGTAAACGTATTTTATGTACCATTCTGCTTCGCTTTGAGAGAATATTTGGCATAGATATACTTACTCATAGTCAAAAAATCAGAGAAAGCCGTTTTGAATTGTTTATTATAGTAGTGTAACACTGTAAGTTTTATTGATAGCAAACATTTTCAGTCATTATCAAGTTGATGACGGGAGAATAGCACTCAAAGAATATGTATACTGCGAGTTAACGTTTAAGGAACACAGTGAGTAAAGTGGTATATATCATATCCTAACGGGTATCTTTCGACTTTCGATTATATAATTCTTGTGAACATTAATAAAGTTAAAGTATGCTGTCAATAGCTAAT
Source organism: Trileptium ribeirensis (assembly GCA_030248225.1). Taxonomy (NCBI): domain Eukaryota; kingdom Metazoa; phylum Nematoda; class Enoplea; order Enoplida; family Thoracostomopsidae; genus Trileptium; species Trileptium ribeirensis. The sequence continues at coordinate 72,387 of JASANE010029889.1, forward strand.
AACTTTTTTACTGAATTTTATGTCATCACGATGTATATGTTCCAAGTTTTGAGCAAATACGGAGGGCGGGACAAACTAGTCATGAGTACCATAGGGCAAAAATTTAAAGTTTAGGCTCAACATGACTGAGCTTAGGCTTAGTCTTATGCCTAAGCTTAAACTTGAGCTTAGGCTAGGACTTAAGCTCAGGCTTAGTGTGGAGAGACAAAACATTTACTATACTTCGTGGCGCAAGGTGTTGGGAGAACTTGACATGATCTGTAATTTGTACAGTTGAATACTATATTTGATTATTTTATGTGACATCAAGCATTCTAAGCTCAGCGTTTTATAGAGCTATTCAAAGCGAGGCTGAATCAATCGAATTTCATGCCTCAATTCTTAGAGACTCCAGTTTCGAACGACATCACTCATCGCGTTCATCGACTCAATTTAAAATTGATCGATTTCATAGTTACTCTGATGTGAGTTCATATTAAAAATTTTAGGTATCGTTTTATTCTCAAATTATTGCCGGTATATTGACATATATAGGAAGAAGTTGCTTTGGCA
>JASANE010029890.1:0-12754 GCA_030248225.1 Trileptium ribeirensis
GTCGGCACGTCTTAAAGAAATGAAACAAAAAAGATTGTCAAAATCCATGAAGCAGTTGAAAAGTTACATTATGAAAACCAATAAAATGACACTATTTTTAATTCAAAGGGGGTGGGTTGTGAAAAAAGCGTAGGAAATGCCCAAAAATTGTGTCAGTGCATTCACATATTCGATGTCCTATCCAACAAAAACCCCATAAAAATCCATAAACGGTTTCAAAAGTCATGGTCAAAAATATGTGACAAACCCAAAACTTGGGATACACAGACAAACATACGGCAATTACATTATAAGATAGTTTAAAGGGGGGTCCCCCAATTAGGGGGTACATCCCATTTGCAAAAGTTCGTCGATACTTTCGGCACGTCTTAAAGAAATGAAACAAAAAAGTTCGTCAAAATCCATGAAGCAGTTGAAAAGTTACATCATGAAAACCAATAAAATGACACTATTTTTTAATTCAAAGGGGGTGGGTTGTGAAAAAAGCATAGGGGATGCCCAACAATAGTGTCCATGCGTCCCCATATCGATTTCCTGCCCAACAAAAAACCTCACAAAAATCCATAAACGGTTTCAAAAGGCATGGTCAAAAATATGTGGCAAACCCAAAACTTAGCACCAGGGAATAACCGGAACCGAAATTTACCGGAACCGTCCATTTAAACCGGAACCAGAACCTGGTCTTCGAAATTTATATATAGTAAAACAGGTGATGGAAGAAATGAAGGTATAGTGAATTTAAAATGCATTAAAAATAACTTTTCCATTAAACTTAATGTATTGCGGTGGCATTATTGCCTTTCTGAAACTTTAAAGAGACTGAGGAAGCTAATAATGTTTATTTATCGATCAAATATGTCGGTTTTTGGACGTTCAGAGCAAAAACTGTCTTCCACTATACACCATTGCTTATATTGCGTGAAATCGAATGTGCTTACAAAGCTTGGAGCGTAGAATACACACTTTCGCTCTGTTTTCAGTCGCCTCCTTTTACTACACATACGTTTGTTGCATGTTCTACTGTAGGAAACTTAAAATTATTGGTTTAAATGATTCTAAGAGAAAATAATAGATAGCAGGTAATTTTCTGATCAGTGGTCAGAGACACTGTTTAGGCTAGCGTTGGACAAACAGTGCCCGTCAGATCATAATGATGATAACTTTCTAATCAGAATGCTATAAATGAGACACACTGTGATGCTGCTCGCACAGTTTCAATAAATACAGTTCATTGCCAAGAAAACAGTTTCTAGCAGCTTCGTTGCAGATAACGTTAGTTTACTTCAATATAGGCCGATTTACCAAGTTTACAAGCGCACTGGCGGGTGCTTGACACAATTTAAGTTAGCCAAGCATACCATAAGTACTTCTGCGTAAGCCATACTCTGTTACCGAGTTGGACCGGTTTAATTCAAACGTATCCCACACACTTCTGGATGTGTAAAATAGCTGCTACAATCATCGACCTGGCATTATTTAAAAAACTCTTGCAGGTTATTATGAAAAATTCCTGCTCAAATTATGTGCCCTAATTACCTTTCACACTGCAAATTTGTTAGTTAATCTTTTCTTTTGCTTGGTTGTATTGGAGCTTGATCATTGTATAATAATATTACATATGTTTGGATTACAGGATGAAGCAAAAACGTAGAAAATTTCAAACAAAATTTTTAAACCGGAATTCGGTTCCGGTATGGTTTTTGCCCTTTGCCGGAACCGCAACCGGAACAAGATTTCCGCCGGAACCGAAACCAGAATTCCGGTTACTCCCTTCTGTTTGGGTCTGGGTCGCAACTAAACCTGGAACTTGGGACCTTTATTTATGGTACTCTGCCGGAACACCAAGTTTGTATATGTCGAAGCTTTATTAAGCGTGTAAAATTACATCGTTTTGGTACACCATAGCCTATAACGACTACAAAAATGTAACCTTTGCATTCTAGGTATGTCCTTGGGATATCTACCTTCGTGAACGGCGTTCTCTGTGCTATGAATCATTGGGCGAAGTTCAAAAAGCTATACAAGATATCCGTGCTACCACTAAACTGGTAGCTGACTCAACAGAGGCCTTCCGAAAGCTTTCACGGCTGTATTTCAGGATCGGCGATACTGAAGAAAGCTTATCGTAATTTGACTTTTACCAGAATAAACGTTTCACGAAACGTTATTGTTTTCTTCTGTATGCATACTTTGTTTCATTTATTATCTTTGTGTGGTTAAAATTTCATAAGACAGGATACTTTCCATCCGGTTTATCATTTTAGCTTAGCGATGCTATGTGATGAGCATATTTTATAGAGGGATTGGCCTGGCATGTCACCAACTTTTGGATTGCCAAACTATTATTCTAACTAACTGATACATCTATATTGACATTTGATAGATTTTAGTATGTTATTTCGCGCAAGGGAAATGTAACGTATTAATCTTGTAATACGGGTCGTTGGAATTCTGGGGATGTAAGCATTATGTCGACAATGTTATCATGTTAACTGATGTCATTATAATTTCAAATGTCCTAATATTAGCTTTCCCAGACTGTCTTGGTAGTACCTGGGGCGGGAAATTCTACTCGAAACAGGTTAACCCGCGGGATTGGAAAATGCGGAAATGCTATAATTTAATTCGCACTTAATATTATGTGCATTAGGTTGCGAAATCTTGTTCACAGACGACAATTTTAGTAATTAACAGCACTACGGAGAAAAATTGTGATGTTTGATCTCCATGAGGCAAAATTGGAACATTTCTGCCTCGTAGACAGAAGTTCGCTTATTTGTTAGTGGCACAAAAAGTACCTGAGGGCTGAGCCAGAGGACGCCGAAAGTTTCTGGGCCCACATAGAGGAGGATGAAATGGCTAGTCTCCTCATCCCCCTTACTTGGGAAAGCCAGTAGTCTTGTCGCAGAAATTTTTCCAAGACATTTATTCTTTTAGTTTTATAGACTTGAACTGCTGCTATCCATATTTTAGGCAAATTCGCGAATGCCTTAAACTGAATCCTGACCATAAGGAGTGCTTTCCACACTACAAAGTTGTCAAGAAAGTTTTCCGTGCTCAGGAAACACTTCAACAAACGATACAGGTACATATTTCAGACTGAGCAATTACTATACATAAATCATGTGGGCTTGATTATTCGCAGTGCCTTGAAGAACCATAAAAGTGGATATATGTTGGCCTCCCATAGGACTGATGTAATAATTTTATATATCAAAATTGTATCAAATCTGTCAAATTGTATTATCTATTCAAATCTATCAAAAGGGACTCGGCTACATTGCCCATTATGTATTAATTTGCGGATGTCTTCAGAAGATGGTCTTGCTACAACACGGCCTTGATTGTATTTTGCCACAGGGGGCCCATGTTAAGCACATTTCAGTCAATCACTATGTGCTAAAATATCAATAGGTACGTTATTGTCTCTTTTCCCCAGGCTTCGTTTTAGAGGTTCCTCTACTATTATTTGTATACTGCATGCATGCATTAACTTAAATAAAGCTCATTATTATGATTTCATTTGGGGATGCCGTCTGAAGATCGTACTGGCACAACATGTTCGTAATTGTTTTATGCCACAGGGCGCACACTCTAAACGCATTTCTATGTTTCAGCCGGTCAGTCACTTTGCGCTAATATTTACGGTCGCTGGTGTCCCTTGTCCCACACACTTGGTTTTGGACGTTCTTCTGCTATTATTTTTTATTACGCTGTATGAGTTATTGATTTAATTAAAACTCATTATTATGATTTAAATTGGGGATGCCGTCAGAAGATTGTACTCCACAGCATATCCATAAATTTTGTATGCCACGGGGTGCACACGCTAATCGCATTTCTATGTGTCAACCAGGTCAGTCACGGTGCGCTAAAATATGCGTTTGTGCCTTTTCCCACACGCTTCGTTTCGGACGTTCGTCTGCTATTTTTGTATTATACTTATTATACTGCTTGAATTCATGAATTTAATTAAAGCGCTTTATCGCAACAGAGCATTTCAGTACACAGTGTTTTGTGGTTGTGATGACCACAACTTGTCATTTACTGTTCATATTTGGTGAAAGTTAATGGCATTGATTATTTTTAGAAGCATTTTATAAATACCTTTAGAAGCATAGCGTTTTCATAGGACTTATTAAGTTTGAGCGAGGAAACACAATTGTTGGAACATGGGAGTAGTCACTGGGTATAGAATAGTTGTTTATTATGATTTAAAATTGCCGCTTGTCTTTTAGCAACTTCGTTTCGTTGTGTTTTACGGAGATTCGTTTTATTAATTTTAGGAAGAGCAATGGAGCGACTGCATTGAAAAAGCTAACAAGATAAAGGAAATGGTCAAGGACTCTAGTCAGGGAATTAATCACGATTTGGACAAGCAATTATGTCGCTGTCATGCTAAGGTGAGTTTGGGATCTACTTTGAGTATCGGCGAACTCTTTTTGAATGTATTGCGTGTGTCGAAGAGGGTGGTCGAGGTAGAGTTGCATAATATACAGCGTGCGCACGCTCCTCAGATCTCCTCAAATAGCATAATCCTCCTCAAATTTTGTTTTGCGTAGAAAAAATAGCGAAACCCTCAGATTTCCTGACAAATCTCAAATTTTGGTCGATTTCCTTTGCTGCTATAATTCGCCACTGTAAAGACTTCATCACCAAATGGGTGACTTTGGAATCTAAAATCATTACACCATGGATGTTCACTAAACCACCAAAACATATTCCGCAAAAATGCCTACTAAACAAAATTCTTTGACTTTGTGAAACTCATGTTGTATATATTATATATACATCATATACATATATGTCATACATAATTATATCATACAACTCATATATTATATACTGGGCTCTCCATTAGCTGAAAATTTTGCCAGGGGGCATGAACCGGGGGCACCTGTTCAGAACCAGGGGGAACCGAAAAATGCCATGGGCAGCCCCATCCCACCTCAATTTGGAGGGCCCAGTATGTATATTGTCTATGTATTTATATGCATGTAAATACATGTTCTGTTTTAATATTCAGTGAACTTCCATGGTTTGTAATGATTTTAGATTATCGTAAGTTATTCATCGCTATTTATATAATCACTATGCCAAAACATTCTTCGGCTTTTCTGGAATCTTTGCTAAATGTCTATTTGCATCCGGAATACAACTTATGGTTGGCGAATGGTCGGACCGATTTGCAAAATGCACAGCCTGTGCGAAAACCTTCAAAATTGGAGCTTTGGGTCGACAGGCGTTATGCAGGCACATGCAGTCTTTGAAACAAGAGCAGCTTGGCCGTTGTGTCGAAGCAAACTAACATTTCGGCAGTCTTCGTCTGCCGCGTCAAACAGCATTGTTAGTTCCAACGTCAGTGCTTTTAGTGCTGAGGACTCCGAAGACACTGGTACTCTACAGCCGTCGACCTCCCACTCCACATTATCGAGTGTTCGAATTTCAGCAGAGGTAACGCGAACCGAAATTATCTGGTGTCTAAAATTATATATTATCAGTCACATGTATAGAAGCAACGACAGTTTGAGCAACGTCTTTTCGACAATGTTTCCTGATTTTGATGGAACAAAATTCAGTATGAAGCTATATATGGTTTGGTTCCATACTTCAAAGAAACAGTTTGTTGCCAACGTCGACAAATGCGAGGTTATTGTGATGCTATTAGATGAAATGCTAAATCGAATTTCACAACACGTTCAAATGGATGTCGTCGCGCGATTTTGGGATGATGACTCTACGACCGTTGTGACGCTGTTCTTGTCATCTGTTTTCCTTGTTTGAATCAGGGCGTCTGACCTTATGATTGCATTCGAACAATCACTGGCCCCTTTAAAATTTAGCTGCGTTCTTCAGGTGTCCATGGACGGACGGTCCGTCCGTCAAATGGAATTTTTCTAGCGAGCAGCAAAATCTGGTTAATATTTACCCATCAAGTCCTCGGATACTTCACACTGGCAGCTATGGATTACGTGTTGTGAATGGCGCATTTCAGCACAGACACACAGCGTCTGGCTGGATTAAATTTCCTCGTGCTGTTTGTCGTCTTTTTAAGAATGTTCCCGCCCGACGTGCCGAATATGCTGCTGTCACCGGTTCCAGTTTGTGGCCGTTGAAGTTCTGTAGCATACGTCGGATAGAGAATGCTGGCGTGGCTTAGCGAGCGCTATCGATCCTTCCACATCTACGAAAGTGGTCCGAGGACGTTAAACCAAAGCTGAACAGCTAACGGTGAAAAACGGTTTGGGCGACCCCGTATTTGATACCAAATTATATTTTTTTCAAGTTTGATGATGCCCATGTCGAACCATTTCTTACCGAATTCCAGTCGTCGAAGCCTTTGTTTCCCTACCTTTTCACACTGTTGCAAGAAATGCTATAGTCGTTATTGAACCGCGCCATCAAAGATTCTGTCCTTGATATCGCAAAACGTCTGAATTGTTGACGTTGGAGCTTACGACCGACGTCAATATCCAGACAAATGTTGACGGCTTTGGTGCATCGACAACTATTGATCGGGATACCAATATCACCCAACTGCGCCGATTGGGCTTCAATAGTGACTGTCATAAATTTCTGGTAAAAATCATTGCGAAGCTCATTGAGCGGTGGTCCTTGGCTAACTATAAAATTGTGAGATCGTGATCTACCATTTCTCCTAGTCTTCTTCGCGATCAACGTACTCTCTGTGTTTCTCGCTTCGAGACGCTTCTACAGACATTTGTTGAATACAACCTACTGAGCGGCAACAAGGCTGATAGAGCAAAGCTATAATTTTGCAATATCCTTCGGGATGAGTAGTTTCGTACCCGAGTGGCATAGTCTGATGTTAAAAAGGACAGACTGGATAACTTCTATGCTGGCCTATTTTCTGAGTTGAGTGGTTATGTCGGCATTTTTTGTTGAAACTAATCCTGATCTTATAACATGGGAAACGCGTCGGTCGAATCGGGTTTTCTATCAACAAAGATATCCTGGTGGAGAACCTCACGGAGGAGAGTTTGGTTGCGCAGCGGCAAGTGTTTGACGCTGTGTGGGGCTGTTGGCCCTCTATGCGTTCCTATCACATCCGATATGATATCAAGCTTCAACCCGCAACACGTACCGACGAGCACTGGAACACAAACAACAGGCGGATCAGCAGCAGTTGTTGTCAGAGTAGCAAAAGCGTCAGCGGGTTCAATCGAAGTTTGACGAGCCGAAATCGAAGCGTAAGGCTCTCCAAGCGGGATCAAAGGAACTCGACTCTGACCTCGCACGAAGGGAATCTGAGCTATCGTCGCTTCTGCAGTGACTAGAGATTTTTATTATGCTGGGATTTTGCCTTCTATATACAATGTAGTGATTATTTGGTACTAGATATAATACTTAGCTTCTTCATGTTGGTTTTAGTTTCATATTGATCGATAAATCCATATTTCTACACATGCATTCTCCTCAAATTTGAAAGTGGCTGACCTGGCGAGCACCCTGAATCTAGTCTGCTTTCTGTTAGTTGAACATGTGTTGCTTCCGTTCTGGGTTCTACCACGGATCCTCGCAGGAAAACCCAGCATGTTCAAGCGTGGAAAGGACTGAGTTGAGTACTCGCCAGGTCACGCTTTCAAATTTGAGGAGAATGCATGTGTAGAAATATGGATTTATCGATCAATATGAAACTAAAACCAACATGAAGAAGCTAGGTATATATCTCGTACCGAATGACCGTACATACTCTGCGGAAGGCAAAATCCCGGCGCTCGTCGCTGCAGAAGCGAACGATAGCTCAGATTCCCTTCGTGCGAGGGGGTCAGAGTGGAGTTCCCTTGATCCCTTTTGGAAAGCCTTACGCGTCGATTTCGCTGGCTGAAACTTGGTGGAACCCGCTGAGCACTTTTTGCTACTCTGACAACAAGAAATACCTGGGTCCCTGTGTTCCACTGCTCCGTCGTACGTGTTGCGGGTTGAGGTTTCTGTCATATCGGATGTGATGAAGCGCTGGTCGAGGGCCAGACGGCCACGCTCCGAACATGTGGCTGCGCAAAGCCGAACTCTCTGCGTGAGTTCTCCGCCCAGGATGCTCTTTGTTGATAGAAAACCCGATTGCGACCGACGCGGTTTCATGTTATAAGATCAGGGAATTATTTTCAAAACAAAAAAATGCCGACCGACCCGCTATACTCAGAAAATAGGCCGGCGTGGAGTTTGCCGGGTATCTGTTTTTGAGCGTCAAGCTGTGTGCCGGCTAAAAAAAATTTTTTACTCATCCCGAAGGATATTGCAAAATTATCACTTTGCTCTATCAGTTATTGCCGCTCAGTAGGTTGTATTCGACAAATGTTCTCTGTAAGAAAAAGCGTCTCGAAGCGAAAAAAAAAAATTGGGTGGCCGAAAAAAAAAAAAAATGTTTACAATTTACGGTTTTCCCGCCCCGGCAAGAGAAGCCAGCTCAATTGTAGTTTAAAAAAAAAAAAACATTTACCGGAAATTTATGACAGCATAAAAGCCCCAAATTTTTGAATTTTTTAAATTTGAATTGTACAATACGATGTTGTCGAATCACCCAAAGCCGTCAATCTGTCAAATTTCGATATTGAACCCGGTCGTAAACTCCAAATCGTAGATCTCAGAAGACGTTTTGCGGGAGGCGGTGTTTTTGATGGCGGCGGTCCCGAATAAGCCCGAACTGTAGTTTTTTCTTGCAACAGTGTGAAAAGGTACCGGGGAAACAGCTTTCAACAACTGGAATTCGGTCGTAGATGGTTTTGGATTAGGAAAAAAAAATCCTCAAACTTGAAAAAAAAAATATAAGAATTGGTATCCAAATACGGGGTCCGCCGAACCCTTCACCGTTGCAGCTGTTTCAGCTTTGGTTCTGCCTCGGACCACTTTGGCTGTGGAAAGAATCGAATACACGCTCGCTGAGCCGCGCGGCATTATCCGGATGCTACGGGAAGCTTTAAGAAAACGGCCAGCAAATTGGAACGCGGGGTGACAGCAGCATATTCGGTGGGGCGGAGCATTTCTTAAAAAGAGACGACAAAAACGGAGCAGCGAGGTAATTTGATCCGGCCCAGGACACTGCTGTGTGTCGCTCCTGAAATGCGCCATTCCACGAACACGTAATCCATAGCTGCCCAGTGTGAGAAGAATTTGATGGGTAAATATTAACCAGATTTTGCTGCTCAGCGAAAAATTATTTGAGCGGACGGAACCGTCGTCCATGGACACCTGGAGGAACGCAGCTAAATTTTCAAAGGGCCAGTGATTGTTCAAATGTGTGGGTCAGACCCTTTGATTGCAAACAAGGAAAACAGATGACGAGAGGCAACGGTCGTAGAGTCATCGTCCGAAATCGCGCGACATCCGTTCTTGTGCAACGTATTGTGAAATTCGAGACGCACCTTCATCTGCATCGCGTCATGAGCCTCGCATTCTTCAACGTTGGCAACAAATATTTCTTTGAAGTATGGAACCAAACCATATATAGCTTCATACTGAATTTTTTTCAGTCTGGGGAAAAAACATTTCGTTGCTTTTGCTATACATGTAGCTGATAATATATAATTTTGACGCCAGTAGTTTCAGCTGCTGAAATTCGAACACTCGAATAATGTGGAGTGGGAGGAGTACGACGGCTGTTTTCAAGTTGCCAGTGTCTTTGGAGTCCTCAGCACTAAAAGCGCTGACGTGGAACTAACAATGCTGTTTGACGAAGAATTGCCGAAATGTTCAGTTTGCTTCGACGCGACGCAGAGCTGTTCAACTGCATGTGCCTGCTACTCGACCAAAGTTGAAGGTTTTCGTACCTTGCAATGCGGGGTCCGACCATTCCGCCGACCGTAAGTTACGATGCAAATAGACATTTGGAGCGAAGAACATTTTCAGCATAGTGATTATATAAATACACAATAACTTACGATAATCTCAAAATCATTAGGTGGAAGTTAGCTAAACATGTATTTACATGCATATAAATACATAGAAGATATACATACTGGGCCCTCCGGGAATTTGATGGGGCTGCATGATTTTTTGCGGTTCCCTGGTTCATTGCCGGTTAGCATGCCCCCTGGCAAAAATTTTCAGCTAATGAAGAGCCCAGTACTATTATGGGTCTATGATATAATTATGTGGTATATGTATATGATGTATATATAATATACAACATGAGTTTCACAAAGTCAAAATTTTGTTTAGTAGGCATTTTCGGAAGTTTTGGTGGTTTCATGAACATCCATGGTGTAAATGATTTTAGATTTCCCAAAGTCACCCATTTTGGTGATAAAAGTCTACAGTGGCAATATAGCAGCAAAGGAAATCGACCAAAATTTGAGATTTGTAGGAAAAGTCTGAGAGGTTTTCGTATTTTCTACGCAAAAGTGAAATTTGAGGAGGATTATGCTATTTTTTGAGATACGGAGCGCCATCGCACTATATTTACCCAAAAAAAAACCACTATATTTTCGACACAATACATTCAAAAAGATTCACCCAATACATTAAATTCAAATTCACCTAGAATAACAGCGACATAATTGTATATTTTTGTGAACTCCTCACTAAATTGTTGACCATTTATTTATATTTATATTTTTCGACCCCGTAGAAAAACTACCTAAAATTAATCAAATATTTACCATAAAAATTTATAAAGTTATTCAACAAGCGCACAATTTAAATCATAATAAACGACTATTTATACCCATCAACTACTATGTTCCAACAATTGTGTTTATTCACTCAATAAGTCCTATGAAAACATTATGCCTAAAGGTATTATAAAATGCTTCTAAATTAATAGATGCCCATAATTTTCACCAACAAATATTTATAGTAAATGACAGTATATAGTTAGTCACAACACAGATATACTGATATATACGATAAACTAAAAGTTAGAAAAAATTGATCACGTTATAAAAATTCAAAATAGCTTCCCCCATGTAACATCCAAACTGCACAAATATTTAGCGCACACTATATTTGACACATAGATACGATCACCTAAGTATCACCATAATTTCAAAATTTATATTTTTATAAAGTGCAAATTGTCTAACAGCCATCCAATTTAATAGTGAATAATAGTTTCATTAAATAGATAACTCATCACGTAATAAAAATAACATTCCAAGACTTCCCAAGTGTGTAACAGACACGACATAAATATTAGCGCAAAGTGACTAACAGTTGCCCAAAATTCCCACTAAATTCACCTATAAATTCCCATCTATTTGCTGCACTATATTTTTGAAAATAGCTAATAATAATTTATAAGTTAATACATGCCAAAAAAATTCATAATACATTAGACTACCTAGACTACCTAGAAAGAATAAGCCATATTTTTAGCGCATCATAATTGACTGGTGCAAATATTTACTCTGTAGGTGGATAGTATATTTACTCAAAATTCCCACAAATTTAATCATAATAGATATAGCATCCCTTTGATATTTAAATAGATAATACAATTTAACAAATTTAGATACAATTTTGATATATAAAATTACGTCGCATTGTGGGGGAAGGCCGACGCATATCCACTTTTATGGTTTCTCGACTACGAATAATCAACCCACCGTTATGTATAGTAATTGCTCGGTATAAAAATATGTTACTGTATGTTTGTTGAAGTGTTTCCTGGGCACGGAAAAACTATTTGACAACTTTGTCGTGTGGAAAGCACTCCTTTTTATGGTCACAGTTTCAGGCATTCGCGAAATTTGTCTAAAATATGAATAGCAGCAGTTCAAGCTATAAAACTAAAAGAGATGAATGTCTTGGAAAAATTTCTGCGGAGGCGAGATAACTTTCCCAAGTAAGGGGGATGAGGACTGGCCGTTCGGTGCCCTCTATGTGACACTTTCGGCCTCTGGCTCGTCCAGTTTTTGCTGCCACTAACAAATAAGCGAAAGCTTTTGTCCTACGAGGCAGAAAGTGTTCCAATTTTGCCTCATGGAGATCAAACATCACAATTTTTCTCCGTAGCTGTGCTTAATTACTCAAATTGTCGTCTATTGAACATTTCGCTAATGCCGCGTAATAACATGCGATCACGTTTTCGCATTTTCCAATTGCCGCGGGTTAAACATTTTCGAGTCAAGCCCCAGGCCTCCAAGACGGGGTCTCGGAAAGCTAATATTGGGTTAGGAGTTTGAAATTATAATGAGACAGTCAGGGTAACACGTGGCGTTGTCGAACTCGCATGTTACGGTTTCCCTGATTCCAAAACGACCCACGAGATTTAATCCTACGTTATTTGCGCGAAATAACATACTGAAATCTATCAAATGTCAATATAGATGTATAGTTAGTTAGAATAATAGTTTTGGCAATCCGAAGGGACATGCACAATCCTATAAAAAATATGCTCATCACATAGCATCGCTAACTTAAAAAACGGATAAACCGGATGGAAAGTATCATACATTTTTAACCACACAAAGATAATAAATGAAACAAATTGTGCATACAGAAGAAAACAATAACGTTTAGGTGAAACGTTTTATTCTGGTCAAAAGTCAAATTATTCGGCGGTGAAAGCTTTAGGAAGGCCTACTGTGGTTGAGATCGGCTCCCGGTTAGTGGTAGCACGGATATCTTGTAGCTTTTTCAAACTTCGCCCAATAATTCAGTGGCGCGGAGAACGCGGTTCGGCAAAAATTGTCCAAGGACATACCTAAATGCAAAGGTTACAGTTTTGTAGTCGTTATCCGCTATCAGTACTACAAAACCGAATATTAATTTTACTTAAATTTTTCGACAGCAA
>JASANE010029891.1:0-36839 GCA_030248225.1 Trileptium ribeirensis
TAAATATGTTTCAGCTTGTATCTATTTTACTCACCATGTCAATAAGCAGCAATAGCCCAACAATTAACAATACCACTGTCGCCGGTTTGACCATTGACCAAAAACCTGAAATTAATACTTTTTCATTTTGGGACTTAGATGACGGTATTGAAATTAATAATACAATTAGTCAACAATATCAATGTGGTGCACGAATTGATGTCAATGACTGTAACCATAACAACACATTACCATTTTGGGATTTGGATGATCACATTGAAACTAGTAATTCTGATGATCAGTATGGTGCACAAATCGATGTTAATCCAAATGATGCTAGTGCTTGTAACTATTCATCCGAACATTCTGTTAATGACTCAGCTCAATATATGGCACAAAGTGATGATACGAACTGCAACAATTCAATCGAAAATTGTGTTAACACACAAAATCAGACTGGTATTAAAATTGATGTTACTGACGCTGCAACAACAATTTCCATTCCACATAATTACGACTGGGATAGTGCAGCGGATTCTTTCAGGAAAATTTACCTACTTCAGTCAACGCTACATCCATCTGCAGATGCGCGAAACTACTGGACCACTCAAGTTTGCAAAGACAAAGAAACTGACTCTTTTATTACTCAAAAGATAATTGACCAAAATTCAAATAACGATTACTCCGACAAATTTTCGTGCAACCTGTGTCTTAAGCGAAAACCTTATGTTTCTAATTGTCAACTATATTCCAAAGGCAACTTTATCTCTCACAGTGCAAATCACAACGAATGCCGTTCCTGCGATGGATATCATATGTATCGAACAATTCAAAAATTGCTTCAGCGTGGTGGTTCCTATTGCTGCAAGTATGTTCTATTTATACCCATAATCTTTGTAATACTAACTTTATAAAATTTGCCTTTATTTACTCGAAAATCGCACAGCAGAATGAGCAAATTTTTTCGAATCTGTCGAAATCATCGTAACAGCGAGCTAAAATATAATTAGTATTTTTATACATGTGGCTGCTGTGACTATGCAACAACATACACTCACATTTTCCATATTGGGAACAATGAATTTTGCTGCCCTCACGGTATGAGAGGTCAAATCTGCGCGCATGCTCAGGAAGATTGCTGCAAAGTCGATACCCCGAACACTTGCATTCATGTTCGAATGGTGGGAACTACTTATTGTACGCATCGAATAAACTGTCCAATATACTTTAATTTGCATCCACTATTAACACTTAATAAATTGCCAAAAATATGCAGATTTTGGAAAACGAAAAAAGAAAATGAAAGATCAATCAATTTTCAGTCAGTTACTGCCTTGCTTGTGGCGAGCAGGATATTTTTTGGCAAATACCATACTTGGTACGTTAATACTGTGTAAAGACTTTCGAAATCTGTAGCCATCTTCAGAAACGGCTGTATCATAAGGTATTACCATGTGTCTTATAAGATCTACTATAGAATAGAGGGACTGGTCGTCAATAGTTGAACTCAAATCTTCATTGATGATAGCATTGCGTTAATAATGCAACAATACTTTAACTTTCCTCTTTGAACTGCTTAGGGAATAACTCTAAAATTTCATTTAAACCTCACAAAGGTTGTGTTTTTGTTATGAACATTCTTGAAAGTTCCACAACTTTATGAGCTTTTTGCTCCGCACTGTCGCAGGTTTCAGAATTTGCAAAACATCCAAGTCATACAATGAGGAACTTTGTTGTAAATCTGAGACCAATCCTTTAAAAAGACAATATTTCGACATTTCAGATGAACGTTTTCATAACCGGGAGAACGCTTTTCACTATGATCTTTACAAACAATAGATTTTACGAGTATGGTTTTTGTTTTGTCTGAATACTATCTCATTTTGCAAATAATTTTGTGATTAGACTCTTGTACCTTCTGAAATATACAAGATCCTTATTTGGCAAGTTCAAGTCTGTCTAAAGCATATTATAGCAAATTTCTGTCACATCTTCCATAACAGAAAGAGTTACCAAAGTTCTTATTTTAGCGCCGCTTGATAAATTTGCTATAATATTCGAGCTAGATTTGCTATCAAGCAAAAATTTCGGCATTTTAATTTAAAAAACACAATTTCTCTACAAGTAATGCAGTATTTATCGAATTTTGCCTTAAAGCAACAAAAATAAAAAGTCGAAAACATAACTCGGTTTTGCCAGACACTGATTAGCCAACTGGAAGGGTTCTGCTATAAAGCTTAATCCTAGAATCAATTTCAACCTCTTTAATTAAGAAATCCATTTTTATGTTGGTCGACTATATATCTTATATAGAAAAATTGTTGTAACAATTAATTACTGCTCAGCTTTATAGCAGCGCAATTGCGCCAGAGATCCCTGCCCGGGGAGTTTTAGTAGGCATATTTTGGAACTCTGTTGGATTGAAACAACAAATTTTTTGATTCTTCGCACAGTGCGTAAAGTACCGTGTCTTCTGAAAGTGGTTTGCCAAAGGTTAATTTTATCTTCAAATACACTTGATTTGGACTCTCATCAAAGTTCCACAGCGACAAGAATTTGAAGTGGTTAAATCAGCTATCCAAATCGTATATGCACACGGAAATCTTCGTAGGATATATCCAAACTTTTATTCAGCAAATTAAAGACCACGAAACATTGAAAAATGCAAAAGCAGATCTTACCACAAACGAGAAAACAGTTTAATTAGTTACGTTGTCATGAATATGTGTCGAGGTAAAATTGGTTGCATTGTTATGGATAAATTCATAAGGTATTGAGTGTTATATCTGTGCCACCGGCAGCAATTTTTTACCACAAATACGTTTAGAAATGCTGCCGGCAGGAATTAGAGTCTGCTGGTGTATTGTGTCATTTTGCGAATAATACAATCATAATGCTTGGATCTATGAGATGGAATAAACAACTTATTACTTGCTAGACATCTATTCTATTCTTACAGAGATGCAAAGGTAGTTTTAACGAAATTAAGATATACTTGAATATTATGAGAGTTTGAATAACGTAAGATATTTCTTTCAATCCAATAAGAACTAAATTGTAAGGCTGTCTCGATAGTTTTGTTTGCAACTCACAATCAGTTGATAGGCATCTGCTGGAATTGAATATAGGGTTGAACGGTTTTACATATAAATCGAATTTTTCCGCATTCAAAATAAATGTTTGCCGTTGTACTAAACGCTGGTTACCTTGCAAACTGTTAAAAGATAAAGCTGTGTTTTTATAGGACACTGAGTCTTGCAAAGCAGACTCTTTCACACCTTCTCTCTTTGTATGCCATCACATAATTCATATAAGTAATATTTGATTTATCAGGAGTAACTTTAATGTTCTTTATGCTTAACTCGAGATATCGAAACTGGGAATTACCCGGCAAGTTACATGCAGCTATCTTCTCCTCAATTGCATTATATCATTCAGTAGGTTGCATTATGTCATTCAAAACCTTTATGTTTAGTAGCACAGAGACTGAACTTAATCAACACATCAATTTGGATCTTTTTTCTAACCTAAATGTGAGGGTGGAATTCTTGCATTTTGGAGACCTGACATAATTGTAAACTCTTTAAGCACGGTTTCCTCGACAGCATTTGAACTAATGGAACTTCGGACCAAGCCAAGCTATCAATATTGCAAGGCTGAGTACCTACATGAGCCATATCTACTGTATTCGCCATTTTTTGTTTAAAAACTGAAAATTAGGTGTTTTTACGGCTTTATATCAATTACAGGAGCTAAAAAATAATTAAATTTTGGTACTGCGTTTTCTGACTGTTCGCCGCTTCTTCACGACCTTTTTAGGTCGACCTCTTTTGACCTTTTTACAGCTTTTACCTTAGTCTTTTTACGCACACCTGCCGAGCTAACGATTTTGACAGGAATACATGCATGCCTAGCCATATTGTAAACGGTGCAAACTTGTATACATTATAAAATTGATTTTACCTCATTACTGCCCAGTATTTATAGATTTCTGGGCGTAAAAATTATTTAAATTGTTCTCTTTTTTGCTTTGGAGGCGTAGGTATGATCACAGTCCTCTGCTCCACAGGATTTGGAACAAGAACCAATTCGGTCGCATAGAAACTTCGATTCAAAATTGAATTATTTACATCTGAAATACGATACGTGGCAGGATGAGTATGCAAAATTTGGTTAATTTGATAAATTTCCTTTGAAAACGTCAGGTCGTGACCTCTTTCAAACTGCATCTTTTTCATCTTAATCCTAACGTGATCACCTACTTGAAATTTCGGAGTTTTGAATGACTTTACTTTGGTATACATTCGTTCGTAAATATCGGCCTGATTAGAAGGATTTACTTCACTAGGAGAAATTCCTCCTAAAACCTTCATTTTTCGAGAATTTAAACCCTTTACAATTTTATCGAGGGATTGAATAAAGCTCCAATTCTTTCGCGACATACAAATTTGTATATGGTCGTTTTTAATAGTCTAATAGCACGTTCGCTTTGCGAGCTTTTGATATTTGGATCAGTTGTAAAATATACATGAATATTTTGTTTTGCAAAATATTCTTTTACAGCTTTGTTTCTAAACTCTAAGCCGTTGTCAACGTTTATAGAACTAGGCTGACGATGTGAGATGCTAAAAATATCTTCAAACGCTTTCTTGACGTTTTCGGGACGTTTTGATTTTAAAGGTTTACAAAAGAGAAATCTTGAAAATTGATCAACACACACAAGAATATACGAAAAGAATGAATTGAATCGCTTTAGGACACTAATGTCCATAGAGAATCACAAGACCAACACGAGTCAAGTGTTGCTATAATATGACGGCGAGCAAATTTTCTTGGGACAGCTTTTGTTTGTGTGTATAGTGCTTGATGAGCTAACCAAGAGGCAACAAATGTCTTTTTGATACTCTTTCTATGTTTATTAGCCTCACTATAAAGTCTGTCAACGCCAGAAAATGCACATGCCGATGTAGGGTCATACCACAACTCTTTGAGCAATTTATTAGACATATTTCAATTTACAAATATTGAAATAAACTGTACAATATATACATTATTTTTTAAAAAATATTTATTGCATTCTTTCAAGAGTATCAAGAGTTTTTCTATGGCTTTCAATGCTTGACGAGCTTCATACATATTCAGAGAAATACCTCTCGTAGGTTTCACCAAAATTTCACCGCGCTGATTTCGAACGTAATCTGTCTTGGTTAGATCCATCATTGGAATGAAATAGCGAACATCAATAAGATTTCCTGAGAAGCTGTTGTTGACAAAAATTGGACGAATTGCCTTGATTCCACGCTTTTTCTGTATTTCTTCTTCTGAGCTAACGATAATGTAATTGTCCGGTAAAGCAAATTTCAATTGATCTTGTTCCACAACAGGCATTGGATCTTGAATAACTGGTTCTTGGTGTTGCTGCAGTTGTACATCTTGACGACTGATCATTGATAGAATACCGTCCATCGTAGATTCAGAAATACGCTTTTGAGCCATTTTTGATAAAGTGAGACAGAAACGCTGATTTATATAAGAGATGTTAGTAAAAATTACACAAGCTAGCCAATACAAGAATGATGAAATTTTGTGATGAAATAATGTCAAAATAGCTGATTTTAGGTATAATTAATTTTTAGATGCCAAAAATAGCAAAATTTAAGACACAATAAATTTGAAGGTGCCAAAAATAGCAAACTTTCGAAAATTTATTATTGAAAATAGCTAAAAATAAGACTTTGGTAAATAATCGTAAAGATAAATATTTTAAGTTTTTAGAAATTTGTAAGTCAAAATCTGCTATATAAGCTGGAGATTCAGACAGACACAAATCAGTCATGTCTTTCAAGCGCAGCGCTGATCACGGTAGCCATTCTTTGATCGAAACGAAACGACCAAAGACTCGAGGGATAACAAGCGCAGATGGTCGTGAGTTCTTTAGCAAGTATTATAGCATAAGCGCTGTTGAAGAAAGATCAAGCAAAAAATTTAAAACAAAAATCTTCGACTACACAGTAACCTTTAAAGGTCTTGATGATACAAATATGTTGGAACTCAGTGAAAAATTATACAATATTTTAGGTGAAATCTTCGATTATGTAACAAAAGATATTAAGCATCATGACTACTTCAGACTCATCATTCAAAGTAACAATTTGCAATATCCTATTAGTATCCCATATATTAAGATGGATCAGTTTTCTCTCGAAATGGTGCTGGATAGAATTGAATCTACCTTAAATTCAAACGAAAGTTTATTTTTAGACAAAGGTTTAAAGCTAAATATTATTCACACTGAATTCCCTTCCCCAGGAATGGGTAAGTCCAAAACTACCAACTCTTCAAGTACCTTTGATTCTTTTCGTGCAGCAAAAAGAAGTATAGTTCAAGTTCCAGTTTCTGCAAACTGCTTGGGGGTTGCTCTTCTTACAAACTTGCAAATCTAACAATCCTAGTATAGACCGAGTTCGAAATGTAATAAGATCTGTCAGTCGAGACATAGAAATAATAAAACAATTTTATTTCGATAGTGGAGTGGAATACGGAACACCTTGTGGAATCGAAGAACTAAATTTATTTCAAACCCACCTTGCACAGTACCAAATAGTGGTTTTCGATGGAATTGGAAATGTGGTATTCAACGGAGATAATAACAAAAGGAAATTGTATTTGTTACTAAACAATAATCACTTTGATATAATTAAAAGTATCTGTGGCTTCTTTTCAAGCAAATTCTTTTGCGAAAAATGTCTTAAGCCTTTCAAAAAGACACATCGCTGTGAAAAAAGTTGTCCTTTGTGTTTCAATAGTATATGTATTAACCGATCATTAGAAAGGAGTGACATCACTTGCATGTACTGTAGCATGCATGTTTTTTCAAGAATTTGTTTAACAGCTCATTTATCGGCTAAAAACTGTGAAAACTATACAAAATGTCAGGCATGCGGAAAACGAATTTTAACAGCAAATCTGGACAACCATCACTGTGGTGAATTCTACTGCTCGGTATGTAAAGGATGGTACCATCCTAAGAATCATTTGTGTTACATGCAGAAAGTTAAACTTTCTGAACAACAAACAATCAAATACATTTACTTTGACGTGGAGTCAATGACAGACGAAGACACAGGCAAGCATGTTCCAAATTTACTAGTTTCTAAGGAAGAGGACTCGCCCGAAATTGTTCATCGAGGTGAGAATTGTGTTTGTGAGTTTATGACGTTGTTGCTTGAACAAAGCAAGCAACATCGGAATACTCTTCACATTGTCATTGCTCACTTTCTGTCTGGATACGACTCATATTTTATTTTAGAATGGTTATATAAACAAAATATTATGCCAAAAAATGTAATTATCAAAGGTACTAAGTTTATGCAAATACAGATTGGTCGCAATTTAAAGTTTCTTGATAGCTACAATTTTTTAGGCTGTTCTTTGAGAAGTCTTCCGAAAAGTTTTAACTTTACTACAAATCTTTGTAAAGGATGGTTTCCACACTGCCTGAACACAAAGAAAATGCAAAAATACTGTGGATCGTTCCCTGCTATAAAATACTTTGAGCCTGAAAAAATGAAACCTGAGGACCAGAAAGAATTTTTAGACTGGTGGTATGTAGAAAATATAAAGTATAATGGTAGTTTATACAATTTACAAACCTCCTTAGAAGCCTACTGTATCGATGATGTTCTTGTCTTAGAAAAGGCTTGTAAACGGTTTCGTGAAATGTTTTTTGAAACTAGCGAAGTTGATATATTTGCAAACAGTTGCACGATAGCCTCTGCTGTATCGATTGTTTTCCGAAGAAATTACCTCACATCAAACACTCTCGGTATAATTGGATCTTCAAGTCCAGATAAAATTCGGAAGCATTCCCTGCAATGTGCTCAATGGCTGAGTTATGTATCGTTTAAAGATAAACTACACATTCAATCAGCACAACATGGTGGCGAGAAGAAGATTGGTAAATACTTTGTGGATGGATTTTGCGAGACAAAAAATGCTGTGTACGAATTCTTAGGATGCTTCATGCATGGTTGCCAATCGTGTTACGACGACGAAATGTTTAACAACTTTCTTAATAAGAAGATGGGAACTATTCGAAAACAAACAAACGAACGGTTACAACGTATAGCTCAATATGGATACTTCCTGGAAATAATATGGAGCCATGAATGGGAAGAAATGAAGAAGAAAGATCCTTTCATAAGTTTGTACCTCGAATCGAAAAATCTTGACAGGGACGTGCTTGATATTCGATCTGCACTTCGAGGAGGAAGAGTCAGCACGATGGTTGCCGCATATAAGATCAAAGACACTTCTGGGACAGTCAAATGAGCTGATGTTGAAAAACTTTGTGATTCAAAGGAAAAAGAATACCGTGGAACTATTTTCGAAGAACGTCATGAAGAAATTAAAATTTACTTTGAACAAAAGGCTTTTGTGTAAAGACTATACCACAAGATGTATTGGAGACAAAATGATTTGTGAAGATGATTTGATGTGAAAATATATGCATGTTGTATAGTTTAATAAAAATCATATATATTCTTGTGATTTATGTAAATATATCTACCTTAGCGAGAAAGGCACACAAAGCAACGAAGCGAATCAATAGTCGATCGAGCAATAAATTTTTGCTCCCCATATTTTTACATATTTTATTTTTATATTTTTTAGATAACATTTTTAAATTTCTTGTAAAAAACTGAAACAGAACTCTAGTAAAACGCATATCTTTCAGGTACATAAATTTTGTATATACACAAAATATATGTACCTGAAATAATATGCAAACACCTGAAATTTAATAATAATAATAATATATAAAATTATGAGGAGCAGACGAATCCTTCGATGCCGCAGAAGCTCCTAAAAATTAAAAAATAATAATCCTAAATATTTTATATAAATATATGATTTTTAATATATTTCATTATGCCATTATGAGTTTCACAGTTCAGGTGCAGTCTGAGGCTAATAGTCCGATTGTTGAATGTTACTTAAATACGTTTTTGGATTTTGGTTTGCAGGGTTACCAAGTATGTCTCTCAAAAATATCTATTCCGCTACCGATTTTTAATTTTCCGTCTAATTCTTGTAGCCTAAGATATGTTACAAAGTCGAAAACTAGTTGCGTAACCTTAGATCAGACAGTATTTGCTAATCCTTCACAACTGGTGTCTAGGCTACAAAGTCTCATTGGCTCGAACGATATCAAGATTACTTACAGTGGTACTACTGGAAAAGTTACAATTAAGTGCCTCAATGGAGCAAAACTTGACAACATTTCTCCAATTTTAGTAAATGTTTTGGGTCTGGATGCTAACTCGGTTTCAAGTACAACAACAGGCAAACATATGTGTGATATTGACTTTTATAACAGGGTGCTAGATCTGCAGGCGGATTTTATTGAAGACCAAATTATTGAAAATAATTCACAAAAAATATTAGCTCTTGTGCCAAATTTACATGCTGATGACAGTAGCATCTTTTATGAACCTAAAAACCTAAACTACGTACCTTGTAATATACTGTATACCAATAAGCTTAAGCTTAAATTGGTATATCTCGATGGATACCCCGTCGAATATGGTAACGGTAAAGTAATTATTGAACTAAAGTTTCAAAGGATTGAGGATATTTTGGATAATTTTCTCGAAAAAATGTATAACATTATGTAGTTCTATGAATATCTCGAAATATTATGACATCTTTTGATTGTGTAGTTGTATGAATATCTCGTTGTATGAATATCTCGACAAAACAAGACCCCTTTTGTTGACAGCCGTTTTGTGGTGGATCACTCGATTGTTTGTCAAATTACAACACACGTTTTTGAGGAGCTTTGACATCTTTTGCGAGGTTTCTGAAAAGGTGCTCTGATGCATTCGAATGTTTGTCAAAACACAACGCACGTTTTTGAGGATTCTGAAAAGATGCTCTGAGATTTTCTTGCGTAGCGTTCGAATGTTTGTCAAAACACAACGCACGTTTTTGAGGATTCTGAAAAGGTACCACTTGGGACCACAAAAACGGCTGTCACCAAAAGGGGTCTTATACTACTGCTAACTATTTCGATGCGTCGAGAATAATCGAAACCTGCGCTTGGAATCAACGGTACTCTGTTCCCTGTGTTGGTTCGGTTTTGTGAAAGTTGAACAATTCGTTGTAGAACGAGTGTTGCCAAATTTTTTCAGTTTTTTTCACCATTGACTACCCTTAAGTTGAAATGTAGTGATCTTGCAATTTTTGATGAACATTGCCCTGTTTGATACTATTTTATACCGCTTTTGCTACTTTTCAGGTTAATGAATCGGCTAGTGCGCTTGGGTTGCTTGTCCCCTCTGTTGACAATGAAGGTATAACCGTTTCTACCCATAGCCTTGGGTCGACCGCTACTCCAACTTTAGGCGCGCCTGTAAACGAATTGATGATGCATTCGCCGGACCATCAACGCAAAGTACTCGTCGAGGGTACTGCTGCAACTACGCCTGCCGGAGAGTCCGGAAATGAGCCAGAGCAGCCGCAGCAATCGAGGGCGTCGTTTCCTGCGGTCGGGACGGCGTTTCAACAAGAACTGATGGCTTTGCGTAACTTGAGGATTCCGAATCTGTCGATAGAAAGAGTTGGTTGATTTAAACCTTCCTAGTTTGTTGGTTCATGAGCGAATAAAGGGATGTTTCCTTTTAGCCTCTGACAGCGCGAAATTAATCAGTTTTAACAAGACTGCATTAGGGAAGAGTATGACGCTTCCCTGCACTCACGTATTAGCCCGTGTTTGATGACACGGGCGTTTTCGGCCTAACCCCACCAGTTTTTTTTGGGGGGGGGTCGGTCGAACCCCCCAAATTTCTGGGGGGTTTGTTCAAAAGCAGTTGCTTATGGACCGACCCCCCAGAAATTGGGGGGTCCGACCGATCCTCCGCCCAAAAAAACGGGGGGGGTCCGACCGACCCCAAAAAACTGTGGGAAATCCGAGCTACCCCCATCCCAGAAATTGGGTGGGGTCAGGCCGAAAACGCCCGCGTCATCAAACACGGGTTACATGTGAATGCAGGGAAGTGTCATACGCTGCCGTAATACACTCTTGGTTTTAATGATATAACAATACTTTTGATACCTTTTTCGATTAAACGAAATTTCGATCGATTGCGATCAAACGAATTTTCGATCCATTGCGATTTCGATTATTTTCGATTGCGTTTTTTCCGGCCGCGACTGTAGCAACTAGAATTTGCACTGTTTTATTTTGGTTCTTAACTTTCGTTCCATTGAAACTTTTTGTGACTGGGTTAATGCCGTTGTGTCCGGCTGATTACATATTTAGAGTTTTTCGGCTAATAGTCTAGATACGAAATGAGATTAATGTAATGGAAGTGCTTAATGTGCTGACTTCGAGTTGCTTGCGCTTATAATGAAATTGCTATTTAAACAAATGTTCTTTTTTCAGATCGATCCGATAAACGGCGTCGCTCTCGTTTCGTACACTTCGCGGAAGCACGTCATTTTTCTTTGTCTTTCGGTGAGCCCGACTTCTGCTGCGACTGGTCGTCCACCGTCGCATTCGTCGTCGTCACCAAGTGAAATTGCGCTAGTTGAGTCGCCCACATCTGCCGCGGCCGATGCCACGGCCTGGTCAAAACATCATCCCGCGCTAGCCGGAACCACTAGTTTGACAGGGACAGCAGCTGGCAATGTGCCCGTGCCGGTGTCGATCCAATTTTACGAAGGCTCCACGTTGTCGGCCTATGCTAAATCTATTGTTATTAGGGTGTGTTTGCTTTTAATAATAATAGTTTTTATGGATGAACAACTGACCTCTCCAAACTACTAAAATTATACCTAGGGATCTCCCAGTTCGGAAAATACCTGAGGTGGGACGATTCCTCAGATAACACGGGGTTCTCAGCAGATGAATTGGGGAACATAAAGTACTGTCACCGGTAAAAAATAAATAAAATGTTTGATATGGCAACTGTTTCCAACTGAGTTTACTTAAAAGGGGCAGTGTCAGTGATTTTAACCTCGCAGGATATTAAAAATAGTTAAAAATTAGATATTTTTCAGCCCATGAGACAAAAATTTGGTAATTCTTAGTGACACAGGAAAGTACGTGATGACTTGGAGAGCATGAACTGGGGAGAGGTCAAAATTTACCTTGGATGATGAACTGGAGAGGCCTGACCCTCTGTCCTCTATTTGGAGGAGCCAAAACAATATACATCTATCGAGACGGTAGTAAACTCCCTCAATCTACAACAAAAATAAGTATTGAGCCATGCACTGCTCATTGAGCCTAGACAGTGTAGCTCTTCCGGTAGTATAATACTGGCTCGTTTTGCGCAGGACATCTGGTGACACGGTATTCCCAATATATGCAAAAATCTTAGGAAATACATGTTCAGTGAAATGGATGTTATCTATTTATTAGAGCGGGCAGCGGTTCGCGTGACAGCGACCCATTCACAAATAAATACCTGACAATATCTGGCTCCATTTGGAGTTGGGTAAATTTCTGTAACGAAGAAGATTTTGAGATCAAAAGCACATGTTCAATCTATTTTTTACTTAAATTAATCAAATTTTTAACTTCTGAAAGGGATTGTTTGAAAATTTTTTCAAGCTTTTTATGTCAATTGTTCGTGTTTCCACCGGGGGAAGCTAAGCTAATTTTGCGACGAGTGAATTTGCGATGGGGCGCCAGTATATCCGCTACCGTTTTTGCGAGGGGGCACCAAAATATGCAAGGCTGCTCCACCTCCTTCCCACTTTGCGGAAGCCGTCCCCGAAATACCCAAGAGGTGCTGGATAACTGGTCTTAGAAAGCCACAAATATATGCTTGAAGTAGCTCTAAAAGCCTGGGAATCCAATGTACAGCTCCTACAGTATGCTATTAGGAAGTATGCTAAAATCGATGGCAGGTTTAGCAGAAAGTATCGAGGGTAGACGAAGCGCATTGCGATATATCTTATTAATCGTAAGTCAAATAATTATAGTTCTACTATGAAAGAAACCAGAACTATGGAAATGCCATTTAAATAACAGTCACCTGAAAATTACCTGTCCGCACTGCCCACTGGGGGTGGAAGAATTTAATTGATTAGTGATCTTCAACAATGACGGTTTGATGCGTGTTCGGTCATTACTTCTAAAGGTGCTCGCTCATCTCCGATCTGATTCTAGATAGTAATATTGCTTCAAATATAAAAAAAATATATTTTTTGGAATCTTGGTTCAGTGGTGAACACTATCCATATCCAATGAAACGAATTTTTGCGATTTTATGATCATTTAAACGATACAACACAGTGTACGAAGCTAATAAAGCGCGGAATTAGACTCCTGTCCTTTGAAAAGCTTTGAACCCATTTTTGCATTGTGCCGCCTGATTTCAATCTGAAGCTGTAATTTCACGCTTTTCTCAAAAAATGATGTAATGGAAATGAAAACAAATCTAATTTTTAAGAAAACTTTTTGGCTCCCAATTTCCATTCTCCAGAACAATCATTTTTACCAAAATTTATAATAATCTTTATATTTATTTGATTTTTATAATAATTATGTTTTATTGTATAAATGTATTTTTATTCTTGTAGCAACTCGAAGATTTGTATTACAAGAAACCAAACCGAAACAATTCGCGTCTGGAATTTTGTCTGAAGAACCTGCCGAATTTGGTGGAGCAGTTGGTACGTTTTACAGTTCGAGTGTAGCTGTTTTAATAAATTAATAATAATCATTTTGATGGGAATAAGGTCTCGGTTATTTTTATTGAAGTTTCTGGTTACCTACACTCATGGCACACGGGTAGCTTTCTCTTTCTGGTACACGGGTAGCTTTCTCTTTCTGGTACACGGGTAGCTTTCTCTTTCTGGTACACGGGTAGCTTTGTCTTTCTGGCATACGGGTAGCTTTCTCTTTCTGCACGTGGGTAGCTTTCTCTTTCTGATACACGGGTAGCTTTCTCTTTCTGGTACACGGGTAGCTTTGTCTTTCTGGCAAACGGGTAGCTTTCACTTTCTGCACGCTGGTAGCTTTCTCTTTCTGGTACACGGGTAGCTTTGTCTTTCTGGCATGCGGGTAGCTTTCACTTTCTGCTGGTGGGTAGCTTTCTCTTTCTGGTGCACCAGTAGATTTCTCTTTCTGGTACACGGGTAGCTTTCTCTTTCTGGTACACGGGTAGCTTTGTCTTTCTGGCATACGGGTAGCTTTCTCTTTCTGCACGCGGGTAGCTTTCTATTTCTGGCAGACAGGTAGTTTTCTCTTTCAAGCACACGGGTAGATTGCTCTTTCTGGCACACGTGTAGCTTTCTCTTTCTGGCACACGGATAGCGTTGTCTTCCTGGTACACGGGTAGCTTTAGAGGTTCAGCATTATATAATTCGTTCGAGTATCGGTCAAATAGAGAGCTTGTAGGGCTGAGTTGAAAGAAAAACAACCCATATACCCGTAGGTGTTGCAGAATTGAGTTCTGTCAGACAGCAAACATTGGCTACTCATGATATTTGTTTTTTGATGAAAAATTTACGGTTTACTATAATACATATTGTGAGTTAACTTCTATTAATACATGAGTTAACTTAAGCTACACCGGCTACCACCATCTTCTGTCAATAGCGATTGGCAATCGGTTGTTCTGTGTACCAATCCTTCTATAAACATACAAAAAGCACAAAATTGTCGTTTTGCGCAACGTAACCAAAACGCTGAGAAACAAAATTATGCATAATCTCAATGGCCACAGTAACCCCGAGGGGCGGTACGTTATAACGTTAGAAAAAGAACAGCTTAGAGCGAGAGGTTCGGGAAGCGGCAGGCAGCCTCCCGACATAGGCTTAGGGTATGTCTCACACAAGGGCCTTAGCTTAGGCTTAGTATATTGAGAACGGCATGGCCTAGATTTTATTTCCGCCCCGCAGGGTTATTTGGGCCATCTCAATAACTCCCTAAACATACGTAAACCGGTTAGCGACCGTTATTCGCTTTCACTGAGAAAATTTATATTTTGTTGTCAGATTAAAATGCAGCCGCTTAGTGTTTTGAAAACCACACTACGTGTGATGTTCGTGAACTACACGTATTATCATTTGTAAAACGAAATGTGTCGTGTAACGAAAAAATGCGAAATGCAAATTGCCATGTTGTGCGCTGTTAAGTGAGATCGTGGCAAAACAGCAAATAGGTGCATTGTGTTAGCGAACAGAAACTACTTGATTTTGGAATGAGTCGCTCTGCGAAAGTTTTTGAATTTGGAATTCGGTATTGCAATGATTGTTTTGTTCTCTAACATAGCTTTATACACAGTGTTAAAGAGGATGGTAGGTGGCGCAGCCTAAGTTGCTTGCAGCTTAAGCTCATGCATAATTTAGGCCAAACGCATTCGGGAATGGATGATTTAAAACAACTTCGCTGAGAGAGCCGATTTAAATTTACTCTTTTTGAAACTGAAAAAAACAAACTCAATCACTTTTGACACATCAACTCAAAATGACGTTTATTTGTAATCATCTTAGTAAACACATCTTGCAGTAGTTCCCACAAAAAAGGTAGCCGAACAGTTTGACAAAATTGATGCGCTTTCATAAATTTTTGTTCATACATTACATTCAGAAATGATAAATTTGTTTGAATTATAGTTTCAGTATTAAAAACTTGTGATATTAAATTAAAGCATCGGAAGAAACATTTTGTCTACACATCGATCAAACGAACGTTGACTGAAATAAGCCCACTGAAAATTATATTGGGGCAATTTATGACTGGCCTGTCCACAGTGGGAAGAGACCTCACTTTCCAAATCACCCAAAGTTCGTAAGATTTTCCCATATCAGTCCTCTCATTTTCCCCATCTCCCTTGTACAACTAAATCTTAAATTTATTAATGTTTAAATTTATGTATTCTGTATGCTTTTGTGTTTTTGTGTTAATTTATCTGTAAATTTACGTTTTTAAGCATTAATTATTACTATTTGTAATGCTAACAGGTGGTTCTGTAACCTAGGCATATATTTTGTACTACAGTTACAAGTGTGTGGAAATTTGTAGGATATAGAGCAAAGTTTTCTCCTCCCACTTTGAAATTTTCCCCGGTAATTAACATGTGGCCCCCGAGGTTACCTCTAATTTTTCGGGATAGCAATTATTTTTTTACAAATTTGGAACTATTTTTTGTTTAGGAATCATCAGATACTATCGAAAATGCTGTTGTATTTGGTGGACGTGCTGGACTGAATTTCCTGAACTCGTCAACTGGTCAGTATCACGGTGGAACCGGCGCCGATTTGGCGTCGCATTCTCACCAACAGTCGAAGATTCCATTTCCTCGCATGAGTGGTGCACGATTCTCAGCTGCAGGTATTGTTGGCTTCCAGTTTTAATTTTGCGCAATAATAACTATCAAATTGTATCTAGAATAATTATTGTACCGTACCATGCAGAGGCTTTCAGTTTCATACTATTTCTGAACATCTGGATGTATAATGTCACTATAAAACGATGCTGTTTAGTTTTTGTGAGAGAGCCGCGCAGATGTATTCCTGGGTTTGAATATAGCGCAACGATGTAGATCTTCTCTCGCTTTCGTCTTTCAGTGCGCCACAGTAACTAGTATAACACTTAGTTAGCAGTTGTAGCATTCTGTAAACTTGCTGACCATTTGTCAGCACAATGTCTTCGAGGCTCAGAATTTACCGGATATGGAAGCGATTCAAACAATTTCAATTGATCCCGTCGAGCGCTTAAGAATAACAGGCCTGATTTCTAGTAGCAGCTTTGGTAGCTTTTTATCGAGCAAAATTCGGCTACCTCTAACCCCTGTCCTACGTGGGATGGTGCGTTTTTCGGTTCAACGTTGAACAAACATTTATGTCGCAGCGGTGAATCCGAACTTTATCACTGTAGCAACGAGCGCTGTGCAGCAGAACCTATAAACTAAGGTACGTTGGGTCTACTGCTCGTATATTCCTCGATTCTCCCAAATCGTTCGAACATGAACACACGTATAGTAAGCGACAGATTCAGTTAACGCAATGCTTCGCAAAATACATTGTATCCAGTCGGTCCAGTATGTGGAAGCGTTAAAGCGATATGATAGCCATTTGGTTAAACGGGGGGACCTCGACTGTTTATCTAGAAAAAGCGCTTGGGGCACTCTTTGGGATTTCCATGTTCATATCCGACGGAAATGGCCCCGTTTTCAATTTTAGTGGAGGTAATATTTTCATGTCCCCATGTTCTGTTTTGGTTGTGTGGATAGATTTTCTATTGTACTATTTCTTGTTTTAAGTGACTTCTTACATGTATTTTCATTGTCTAATATACAATTTTTGGCTATAATTGAGCGGAGCTCGGCGAAGCCGAGCGAAGCGTTTTTATTTTCTGTCTGGGAGTAAAAAGGTCGATGTCCGTCCGTTCGTTCGGTCCGACGGATCTCAAGAACTACTGAACGGATTTTAAAAAAACTTTTTTGTTTGAAAGCCTATCATGTTAGAGTGTGCACCTGATATGTGGGATTAAAAAATCTTGAGTGGTTAATTAGTAATTAGCTAATTAGTTAAATTTATGCAGCTAAAATAGAGAATTTTGCAATATTTGTGTTATTTATTGAAATAGAGTCGTCTCGATCAAACCATTATAGGGTTTTTTGGGTCAAAGAATTCAAATATAATATTTTTACCAATGATAAAGCCCTATGCCCTATGCAATGTAGTTACAAGAACATAAAATTGAGTACATTCGTAATGCCACAGCCCAAGCTCCGCTCACAAATGTAGTTCCACTACCGACTAGTTTATATAGTTGTTATATTAATACACGGGACGCTGCTATACTACGCACTTCCAAACACAGTAGTCATACCAACCCGTAACCTCAATGGTGTACCAGAACTATAGTCTAATCAATATCAATATTACTAGGTACTGGTCTTATGGCCAAGAAAGTGAATTCTGAGTGTATATAAAACACCATTTATAACCCATCTTAACCCAACCCTGCTGGATAAGTGAGGTCTATGGCAACGCAGCGCATATAGAGCTTTGCGTTCTGAACAAAATGAGCCCTAGCTTAGCCGAATCGCTCTAGTAGTTGAGGAGATATGGCCAATTTGGTATTTTTAGGGTCTCAAAGGCCCAACTACAACCCATCTTAACCCAAAACTGCTCGGCAGGTGAGGTCAATAGAAAATTTGCATACACAGCTATATAGAGATTTTCTTTCTGAACATAATGAGCCAATCTTAGCCATTTTGACCCAAGCCTACAGCGTAGGTGATCTCGACAACAGCAACATCTGCATAGCTTTATAAAGCTAAATTTTCTGAACAAAATGAGCGCAGATGCTGCCAGATCACACCGGTAGTTGTCGAGATATGACCCATAATGTGTTTTGGTGGGATCCGTAGAGACCCTACCAGGCCCCTTTTGAACCCCCTTTGAGGGGGAAGGGATTGAAATCGGTTTTTGCGTTTAAAGGGCACAAATAGAGATTTTAAGCTTTCGAATGAGGTATCGCATGACCTGATCTGCCTGTCAACCTGGCTAGTAAGAATTATTCGCTTTCCTTATTTTACTCACTCACTCAGAATTCAATTACTAAAAGTTTGCTTAATTAATATATAAATATTATATTAAATTAATAACTACATACAGATTTATTGTATAATTAAGAAATTTATAAGTATCTATAATTTAGAAATTTGTAAGTATGCCTTAACTATATATATAATTAAATATGTTAAGTACGTACTAATATCAATAAATATATGTTATAATATCAATAAATATATACTTTTATAATTCCATATATTTATAATTTCATATAACTAACATGCTTTTACAATAATTTAATTATTACATAATATGTATACGATAATTAAATTAGCTAAATTTTAATATTTGATTTAAATATTACTTTATTATAGCGCTCTCTCTAACTTATACATATATATAAACATATACTAATAATCAGGAATAACATCCGTACACTTACGGTGATACTTCATACAATTACAGTATCAATCGTCGATTTATAGCCTTTGAGTTGAAAACACTAGGTTACTTCGTACATTAATTCGCTCTCCACTGCTCTGTTAGTTTGAGGTGTTTGGTAGACGCACCAAAATAATTACGTAGGTATACAAAATTGCCCAAAGTTGAAATTTAGTGACAGTGGCTACAAGCCCACGATAGTACCTTTTTGATTTGATTCATACCATTGCGAATGCACCTTCAAAATGCAACTTTAACGACTGCTATATTAAGATTAAAATATTGTATATTTTATGCTTTAATAAATTATTTAGCTTGCTCCAAGTATTTTTATATGTTATTGATAAATTTTTCCAACTGCGACGTTCAACCCAACGGTCACAGCATAGCATCTAATTAATTTATATCGATACTTCATACAGTTCATACAACGGTAGTGTATATTCTTAATTCATACATTTATGGCGATAATTTAAGCAATTTCGGCAATCATACAGTTACACGCACAGTTATACATTACGAGCACAAGGGTTAGTAGCAATTGTTAACTTCGCTATTCAATTTCTCTGCAGTTGTAATGACTGCAGAGAATAGAATTTCAGACAATAGAGGTGAGAATTTAGGCTCTGTTCTGCTCGGCTCTAGAGTTGAGACGAGCCTGCCATGATATCTGAAGGGTCGAACCATAAAGATGATGTGATATAGAGAGCCGAACGAACTTATTGTATTTTTGTATCTGGATATAAATTGCAGGACGCCTTGTCTGCTTCGGACGCCTGCTATCGGCTGATTGTGATGCCGTCGTAACCGATAAAATCCCGCGAGCCATGTCCGCGCTGACAAATTTCAAAAAATCGTCTACTGATCCTTCTGGTTTTCGTAGTCTTCGTCCAACACCGTCTCCAGAAACCGCCGCTGGCGTTGGAACCGTAGTTCTCGATTATCATCATCATCAGTATCAATATCAAGCCGAAAGGATGTTTCCGAGAGAACGAGTGTGTGGTTTTCCAGTGGTTCTTTTTTCAAATCAATTTAGTTTTACTCTTTCTAAATGATGGAATTTCACGACGGATAACCCGATAAACATGTAACAGATCACTTTACCACCCTGAGAATGAGTGAGTACTTTGGTATCGCGTTTGACGGTCAATTATTCGCTAATATTCGTGGATTTCGTTCAAACAGCACAAACACGGCGTTATTTGTGCTGTTTATCAGATAAGATATTTTTAATTGTTTCATATTTCCATTTTATGTTTGTCTTGAAAGAAGTCTTTGATCATTTTGGTCATGCCAGTTGGTACGACCCGTGCCTAAACGCCTTCAACTTTTCAGATTTATTGTGGAATAACCGATAAAACTACAGTACTCGCCAGATATGAGTGCTGTTCGTTTCAATCCGTTCAACGTTCGTTCTGTAAATTACAAATTTTGTGCGATTTTGCGCGAGAACGTGTTCCAAATTTTGGGCGCGATATTTTAAGTTTGCTGAAGAGCTGTTCGAAAAGTGCTTGGATGTAAGAAAATTTTGCTCAAAATTCTGTTCGATGTTCGTTCGTTGGTGGCAATTATTTCTGACGAATACTATAAGTGCAGACGCTGACCGAAACAGGCGCAATTTCGTGGAAACATGGACGGTCGAAGTTGTATTTGGACACGTATAGGCGCGATTTCGTCATGTATACATACTGTCGACTGTATTTTGGTGTGAGTGACATCAAGAGTTTATACGATAGTGTTATTTTTTGGGGGTATGGTATCATGGATATAAATTTTTTTCTGGCCTCCAATTTTTTTGGGAGGTCGAATAATATTTTTTGTCCACCCTCCTACTATTTTTGGCGGGTCGTTATATATCCCCCTTAAACGGCGGGGGGGGGGGTCGAAAAATCATGTCCATGATACCATGACCCACCCCCACAATTTGGGATTACCATACCCCAAAACCAAGGGCAAGGTCGAAATTGATGACGTCATACCCGCTCTTTTGATATGGTGATGATGAGAAGTATCATACCCTTGTTAAGAAGCCATCATGAATTCTCGGTGATATTGATTATTGTTGTGAATGAATTATTGATTATATTTTTACACTACATTACATTTTTGGACGTTAGCCTCTGGCTTCTCCATTCGCTGCGAATTTTGTCAGAAAGCAAGAACAGGCCTGGAGGGCAGATTTTGTAGATGTGCATGAACTGGGGGCGTCGCTGGACGTCTAAATATAGAAAATTTTATGTTCTCCAGCAAACAACGCTATAATTGTTAGTAAATGGCCTTAGAATCGTTGCAAAATCGTATCATTGAAGGTAAAGAAATTTTTGAGCACATTTGCAGAAATTAATTAAATTTTTAACTGTAGAAAGGGAATTTTGCTAAAAAAATTTGTCAAGTTTTTACGACATCTGGAGAAGTTTTTACCCGTGGAATCCAAAAATTTTTTTGTAGCATCTATCACTTTACGAATATTGAAATTTTTACCTTGTAGCAGACGAAATTGGGTAAAAATATGATTTGGTCTTGTACTTAAATGCATTCATTATATAGTCTACGAAAAATATATTGAGCTGAATTCGTGTGACCTTTCGCGAAAGCAGCTTCCTATTATATTAATATTATTCTTATCATATCTGCATTATTATTTAATTGAGCGGAGCTCGGCGAAGCCGAGCGAAGCGTTTTTATTTTCTGTCTGTGAGTAAAAAGGTCGATGTCCGTCCGTTCGTTCGTTCGGTCCGACGGATCTCAAGAACCACTGAACCGATTTTAAAAAACTTTTTTTTGTTTGAAAGCCTATCATGTCAGAGTGTGCACCTGATATTTGGGATTAAATATTTTTGAGTGGTTAATTAGTAATTAGCTAATTAGTTAATTTTGTGCAGCTAAAATAGAGAATTTTGCAATGTTTGTGTTGTTTATTGAAATAGAATCGTTTCGATCAAACCATTATAGGTTTTTTGGGTCGAAGAATTCAAATATAATATTTTTACCAATGATAAAGCCCTATGCCCTATGCAATGTAGTTACAAGAACATAGAATTGAGTACATTCGTAATGCAACAGCCCAAGATCCGCTCACAAATGTAGTTCCACTATCGACTAGTATTCTACCTGTATAATTTGATCCTTAAAGGATGTCATAATAGTGCCACCTTTTATGATGGTTTCGGTTCCGACTGTGCCGCATAATAAATTATTTGCTCCGAATTTCGACGTTTCAGACCCAGTCGGCAAAGCGACGCTCGAAATACAATCCACGCGCTGGTGAGCGAGTCCTGTCGGAATTTTCGGCCGTACATGTCTATAACGCTGATTTGTTGTTGCCGATGAGCAGGGAATTGGCTGAACAGTATATGTAAGATTTTAGTTTTGTTATCTTTTGTCATAATATGGTGAGAACGGTTTGTTCCATACCATACGACCTAGAAAGATAAGAGAATAAATTATTGGCCGACCTTTTTTTACTGAAAAGATCGTACCGTCGGGTCTCGTTGACTCTCCAATGACCTCTCTTGATCCATGAAGAGCGAAGGCTTGGATGTTCTGTTGTTCATGCAAATCCGATTTACAAGTATACGTGGATCGCTAAAGACCAGATGGTCTGGTGTCGTGTGACCTACATACAAAGACGTTGTTGGTTTCATTTTTGACCGAATAACACTGCTCTCCTTTCGCTGAAAATTTTACATGGCCCCCTGATTCGGAATCACTGGTGGCCCACTTTTGCCAAAAGAAAACTGTTAAAAATCATCTCGCAAACGCCTCCAAATCACTTTTGATGGAGAGAAAAACGATTTTGACAAAATTTACGAAAATTTTGGATTCAAGACGAAACTTCAGTACAAATTTTTATGTCGTTTGGGGGTGTTTTTATCGAGCGGAAACAAAAAAGCGGCGTTTATGCCAAGAGGCGTTTAACCGCAGGCAGTTCAAAATTTTACTAGGGGCACGAACCGGGACACATCGATTTTGCCAAACGCCACCGCCCAATCTGGAGAACCCAGTAACAATGCGGCTCTTTTGAGCTACAGCTTTCGTTATGCAAACGCGTTGCTATAATTGTTCGGACGATTCGGTATTATTTATATTGCCATTCTGATGAATGCCTAAGGCGCCACCAGCTGCTAGCAAATGAATAACTCTACCTTTTGAAAATAATGTTCGAACGATGGTAAGTCATGAGGTTGGTGCATTTCCTTAGAAGTGTATACTCATACTTTTATATTTTTCGTGATTACGGTGCGTCCTATTATTAATTGTAATATATATTCTCTGTTTTAGCTGCGGTGTCAACGACCGTTTTCCGACAAAAGAAGCTGTGTGTATCGAAAACGCAGCGAGCGCTCGTATTGCTGGACGAAACGATTTGGTACAGGTAAGCAGCGCACCTTTGTGTGGATTCAATTTGGCTCCTCTCGCGTAGGTGGTTGCATTTTTCTAGCCCCGTGTTTCCACATCCCACGGTCCAACGCAAGGGGAACCAGATGGGGCGTTCTGTTTTTTCTTTGTTTGTGCACTCATCTAACTTGGCTCTCCATTTGTTGAAAATTTTGTCAGGGGCACTTTGCCAAGAGAAAAACGGTTAAAAATTGTACCAGAAACACTGGTAAATGTTTTCATGGAGATAAAAAGCGATTTTGAAGCAGATTTAAAATTTTTGGCTTCAGGAAGGAAATTTAGTGCTACTTTTGATCAAATTTTATGTACTTTGGACCGATTGGAAACAAAAAAAACTACCAAGAGGCGATGAATCGGTGGGTGCCCAAAATTTCGCCAGGGGGCACGAATCGGGGGCACTGGGATTTTGCCAGGAAGCACTTGAAAATGTCAGCTCCCCACCCCAATTTGGAAAGCTCAGGCCTCAAGTGTTACCATGCATGGTTCCATTTTGGGCATAATAATGCGCTTCCACTTCACCAATAGAACAACCAGTGTCCAGTAGTCTTTTTCAGTAATTGTCCATATGCGGTACGAGTCAATATCAAACCATGTGCGATTCCTTCACGTACAGTGCATATACAAATCAGGAGACGTGTAATCTTCTGTGTGTACAGCGTTTGCAATTTGTATTTTGGCTTTTTATGAACACAATTATGAATATCTGAATAAGAAAGTCATTTCGTGTAACTCTTTGCTGCAGAGATAATTTTTAGGGCTTTTGATTTAAATCACGTTTCACTTTTATTGAAGAAATTATTAAGCACAAGTTCCGGGTACAAATACTAGGGGGCATTTGTATTTATCAATAACCGAAACTGTTACAGATGTGGAGTGTATTGGCACATGTGACATCCGAGAAGCTGCGTCCGAAATTGGATCCGAACATGGAAACGCCGTGGGCAATACATCCGTTTGGTCGATCGCTTATCTATAGCTAGTAAGCGCACTTTGTCCGTACTAATAACGAAGACTGCGGCTGTCACGGATATCAAATTGTTTGGTTCAAAAGACGATGGATTCCCGGGGATTCAAATCCTAGTGCAAAGGACTTAACCAGACGTATGTAGTTTATACACAGACTTCGATAAGAACTCGCTCTAGTGAGTGCACAAGACAAACCTTGAAATACAGTCACTTGAATGTGAATTCTCATCCGCCATAATTAAGAATAATGTAGATCGGAATAGACATTGCTTTACTCATGGATTAAGATATTAGTGATCAGTAATTTTGAACGGATCCTTCAGTCAACCCTTCGATCAGTCTTGTTTTTGTGATTCCGGTGAACGAATGCGAGTACTTAAGTCGCGTAAGCTAGAAAGTAGCATAACTGGAGACCCGAATGATATAACTCATTTTAGTGAAGTACATGATACAACCTCAGACAAAAGGAAGATCAGTGCAATATGATTGTACGTGCAGCTGTGAAGTTGTATTTTTTGTTTCTAATCACTGACAATTTGTGTCGTCTATCATGTAATAATTATTGTTTTAGCATCAATCACTACGCAAACTATCGTGATTTGCAGACGGTCGCAATGATTACAACGATTGTTTGTGGCAAGCCGGATCCAGTCTTTCCACCCGATCGCTACCGATTATCGTTTCGTCGACAGTTTCGTCTAGCGTCGTCATCTGAATCTGATGTAAGATTTTGTCTGAGTCTGATGTAAGTTTTCGTCTGAGTCTGATGTAGGTTTTCGTCTGAGTCTGATGTAAGTTAACGTCTGAGTCTGATGTAAGTTTTTAGCCGTCTAGGCTGGCATATAATTTGCCTTCGGCCTACAGCAGTAGCAGCTGAGAGTACGAAAAGTCCTGTAAAATGTACTATGATGTATAGTTAGCGTCAAATGTCGATCCATCTCGACTATTTTAGTTTGACTTTAAATGAAATTTCGGTCGACTGCGATTCCGATTGCACTCATTTCTCGCTGAGGAAATAAACGACGCTCAG
The DNA here is from genome assembly GCA_030248225.1 of Trileptium ribeirensis. Lineage (NCBI taxonomy): Eukaryota > Metazoa > Nematoda > Enoplea > Enoplida > Thoracostomopsidae > Trileptium > Trileptium ribeirensis. The sequence continues at coordinate 25,358 of JASANE010029891.1, forward strand.
TTATGGAATACTCGTTCATCATCTTATTAATGAGAAAACTGTTGCTATCGAGCGGATTGTTCGAGATTTTTTAAACTTTGTACAAAAAAATAAAAAATTATTATCGAATTGCTTCCGGCGAGTGGTGACCTTTTGGACGGTGATATTGGCAAGTATTGATTAGTGGTACAGACTGATCTTTATGGTGTAGTTACGATCGAATATATCATAAGGAGGCAGCTCAAAATAATGTTAACTGGAAATCTTCAAAGTGTCTATACGGAATAATGTAGCTGGTGCGGGCAAAAATAAATCAAAATTTATGCACGCGTTGCCTTGACATCTGAACACTGGTTCATGCTAGTTCGATGGTTATCAGGTGAGTGTAATTGATTATTCTTCTCAACTAGCGTTGGGTCTTTAGTGCACTAAATTCACACACAACAAAACACAACAAACACCCAATTTTTGCCAAATATACTCTTATAGGAAAGAAGCATAACCATTTATGCTATTTTTTGCAAAGATATTGTGATGATTCATATAGTTGAAATGAAATTAAAACATGATTTCAAAATTTCTCACGGACAGACAATACCTATTCAATGCTTATTGTTTTAGAGAAATTTCACTTTTCATATGTGAATAGTAAATCATCACGCCGATCTATTCGTTTACCCAATAGTACTATATATAAGGACATTGCTTTCGCAGCGGCGGTCGCTGTCTATCTTTCTGATTGGTTTGCTTTAGTCATATCTGGTTTGATATGTATTGCTATTAAATTATCTTACTTTAATTGATGCTTATAAGTTTTAGCTTTCGTTGTCCCCTTTTAGGTCCGGCGCATTCATTAATTCAAGTGCTACAATATAGTAACCTAGTTGTTGCGTGTTGCTACCTTTGGTTATGTCCAAGCTGAAGCTTGCGACGCCACCGGTCCAGAAAAATTTGGACACGTTTCCGTACTACAATATTGTGGCGAGTAGTATAACGGCAGGTTATTACATAGTTAGGCATGAAGATACCGGAACCGGAACCTGGTCTTCGAAATTTATATATCCGTAAAACAGATGAAGGGAGAAATGAAGGTACAGTGGATTTAAAATGTATTAAAATCAACTTTTACATTAAACTTAATGAATTGCGATGGCATTATTGCCTCTCTGGTTATTTATCGATTAATATGTCGGTCTTTGGACCCCTAGAGCAAAAAATGCCTTCCACTATACAGCCTTGCGTAAATAGCATCAAACTGAATGTGTTTGTAACTAAATAGTCCTGTATGGAGCGTAGAGTTTACAGTTTTGCTCTGTCCCCAATCGCCTTCCTTTACTACACATACGTTTGTTACATGTTATTCTGTAGGTTATTATAAATTATTGGTTTATACTGTTCTAAAAGAAAATAGAGGAAGGTGTACTATAATTTTCTGATCAGTGGTCAGACACATTGTTTACGCTAGCCATGGGCTACCAGTGCCCGTCAGCTTATGATAATGATGATAACTTTCTTATCTGACTACTATAAATGAGATAAACTAGTATACTGCTCCCACAGTTTCCATAAATACAGTAGTTCTGGCTGTGTTGCAGATATGTTACATTACTTCCGGTTCCGGTATGGAATTTGCCTTTTGCCGGAACTGCAACCGGAATTCCGGTTACTTCCTGGTTTCTAGTGTTGGTTTTTTGTTTTTTTTTCTTTTTCAAATATATAATAACTAACGAATTTTACGATAGCTGGGGATTTAGTGACACAGGCACTTAGTATACAATATTTGGACTATTAATAAGTAGAAACTTATAAGACGGCATCTATCTCTGTAGTTAGTTTGATCATTGATTAAAGTATGTTTTAGTAGTTTGGATTTTATTGATTTCTCATTTTTGGTGCTTCGGTGGGTGTTTAGTAGCGTTTTGATGGCAGAGTTTTTAGCTTTTAGCAATAATTTATTGTGTTTTTTGCAATATTTCGTGTGGGTTGGTCCGATTCGTAATAGTTCTGTGTGATATATTTCTTTAGTAACATTGAAAAATATACTTTTGATTGACGGATTTTTTGTAGCCAGGAAAACATGACATTTACGATTTATTTACTGCTGTCTGTGTGGGTTTTGAATTATGTTATTGTCACTCACTACGTCTTCAAGTTTTTCTAATTTTGGGAATACTAAAGTTGTGTAATTAATAGGCCACGAGTAAATTTTGCTGTGAAATTTTGTCGCGCCCAGAGTTTTAAAAATTTTAAGCTAACTGTATCTCGCTGTAGTGTCCGTAAATAATTTCGACGTTTATTCGGAACTCGGCAGCCGTCTGGCCGCTTTCGAAACTGCCGGAATTACTCGGCATGACTCGGCTGTGTCATGTTTGGAAGTGGGGGACTAAAAGTGTCTGGAGGCTATTTCCAGTTCTTCATTTAAATTTGCATCCAATTATAAAATGAAAGAAAACGTCAAAAAACAAGTGACCCAAGGGCTGACTACAAATTTGTGAACGTTTAAACAGGGGGTCATTTGACGCTACGGTGCCCTTTTGGTCGGTGGTGAGTAAAAGCGGATGTTTTGGCCTGTAGCACAGAAACGTGTAGGGAACTGGCAAAAATGTTATTTACGCTAGGAAGCTTCATTACTTAGCTAATTTAAACAACAAAAATTTTTTGGCCTCACCCCGCCATAAGGGGCTGGACATCCACATAGGTCCCAGATTGACAAAAACCGTAATGACTGATTTTACGACCTGTTTTTTCCGGGTAGTGCCGTGGCTCTGTGTTAGAAATTATGGCCGTAACTTTGTTGTGCAGAATTACACTAAGTCAGAGCTACACTACGTTTTTAGTTACACAATTTTCAAATCTACTCCAATCCTGGAGAGTGGGAGCGGCCGATATGGAATGAACCCCACTTTAACCCCCCCCCCCGACCAAATTCCTTTTTTGCTCATTACTACCTTTTCAAAAAATTTTAATCCAGAGGCTTCTTGTTACTTACCCCGGCGCCAGGATTAAAAGATCGATTTTAGCACATTTGATTACCCCCGACCATTGCTAGCTTGTGGTATGGTGGAGTGAGTACAACTCTATTAATTTGTCTGTTATGGTTCATTCCCATGAGGAAAAGAATGGTGAAACGACCTTAACTCTACCTCAGGCTTTTACCCCCCCCCCTTCTTTCCACGACCACACTTATACCCCCCGCCTCTTCCCCGACCACACTTTAACCCCCTGACCACCACCAAAATTTCGAAAAATCGGCCATGTGACGTTATTTCGATGAAATTTCGCGCGTTTAGTTTATAATACATTGTGGCACTGCATTTCGACCACATATTATGACATACAAATTTTTTGAAAATTTTCGAATTTGCCTCCCGACCACGTTATCAGGAATACAAACTGGCGATTGGTATGGGGTACCATTTTGCACCCCTCACAGTGAAAATGGTAGGTACAAGATTGGTTTTGAATAACTTAAGTTCGTGCCATATTATAGGCTTACAAAGATAGCATTTTGGGGGCATACCGGAGGCCATTTTGGTGTATCTTGCTGGGCAGCAGGGGATGGTATTTAGGAAGCCATAGCATCAGAACGGTGAAAAAATTTACTATAACGACCTCAAATTCGGAATCTTTGACGTTTTTTGGTCATAGGGTGCAAGATAATCGAAGCCAAGAAAGGCATTAGTCATTTTTTAGCACAAAAGGACATCGTAGCGTGAAATGACCCAGGGTAATTATTTATTTATCACTTAGTCCCACCAGGGACAATTTTAGTTGTGGCATTGTGAATTAGCGCCGGGTGATGTTCATTTTGGAGCGAGAGCAACTAAATTGAATGTTGTTGCCAACGTTTTTTTTATTTTACCGTAGTTGTTATTAGCGAAGAGGAGAAGTTATTTTAGTTATTCTTGTCGAAAACCAAGAGTCGGATCTATGGTTTTATATTGAAAATACGGTTGGAATATTATAAAAATTATAGTGGTCCCATCCCAATAATACATAAATTATTTTCAGCATAAATTTTTGATGTTTTTCTCAATCGGACTCTACAATTTTTATTATTATTTTCGATGCATTCAAAATGTACTACCGCCTCAGCAAAAACATTACAGATAACCGTTTGTCAATTTTGGATGTGCTGCAGATTATTATTATTATTGTAGAATAATAATTATAATATTGTTGATGATTATTATTATACAATAATAATAATTATATAGTCGCTTATTATTGTTATATAATAACTATTATGCTTTGAGTTTCCGTCAAAGTTTATTTTTTGCTGCAACTCAAGAAGGGGTTTCAAATGAGTACGGGTTGTTTTGGCTTTTCATTACCATTTGATTTGCTCTTTTGATGATTTGAATAATTTCCGTATGAGCTAATAATTTGCTCTAATTTTAGTCTTGTGAAAACGACAATTTCCATCTGTTCGACCGACTGAAGCCCCAGACAAAGGTACGTCAACACAACAGTTGCTTATTACACTCGAGTTAATTTGTTTGATTAACTTTTCTGAACGAAATGAATGATGTTTGTGCGTGCTTTCGATACTTTATACTGTATAATACAATGATATTCATTGTTGTGACGTGTAAACCACTTTGGCATCGGTTTAGGTTTTGCAACCGACTGCCTCGGATTTGCTCGGCGGTAGGATGCCATATTTAAAGGTATATTTGAGGAATTTTGAGGGTGCAGTATTATTTCTGAGCGAAGATTGCAGAACGAGTTTCGTACACCCGAACATCGAACTCAAATCCGCCAACGAAAACGTGTTGAAATGAACTGCTATCGGACAAATTTGGAAAAGGATGGCAAATATAATTGCTGGCCACCCATTGGAACCAAACTAAAAACAGCTGAAGCGAACGTCGAACGAAAACAAAACAACTTTCCTGTCCGTAGGTATATTTTGACTAATTTTAGGATGGGGTATAACAAGACACAATTCGGTGAACAAAACCACTTACATGGGCGTTCTGTTCATAAGCCAAACGGTAACAGCAACATTTGGTTTGATTTTGCTCCAAAAAGTTATTTTTGTACCTGTATATCCTAAATATGGAATTGGAATAAAGTCGTGATCCGACGATGATTATGATGAAGACAATGATGGGAATTACGCGATTAAAAAATTGGGCTAACTTGGAAGTCATTGATGATAGCGGGTACGACCGGTGGAGCTCGTCGTCAGGGGATCAGGATGCCTTTCCACCAATTTTTCCCAATTTCGATTCATTTATGCTCGTTTTTGCACAATTTTTGGTGGGAGGTGATCGGGGAGGCCCCGAGGGTTGAGGGGTCCGATTTCAGGGTAGTATCTCTCTGTCCGCGTATGGCCATGTATGACTGACATAAATATTGCTCACAGTGGTAATATTGTACGAATTTTTGTAGAAAAGTATGACACTCGTGTACTTTACCTTATACGATGACGCAGTCGTTCTTAGGCTTACTCTACCTAGGATCACAAGAATATTAGTATCGGATATGTCTCCAAGGTTAGTCAGTGAAATTACGGGAGGAATAGCAATCAGTGATTGCTCGCGTTGCTGATTAATCTCATTAGCTGTTGGTGAGCTGATAGATTGTACCCCCAACGGGGGGTAGCCCATATCTCCAAAGAACCTTTGGCGTACCTTGCAGTCCATTATGTTGGTATGCCCAAAAACGATCACATCATTGGATGAGTATGACCGAGTATGGTGAATGTACTCTAAATAACATTTTGAATAACATTCTAATGAAGTTTCGAAGTTTTACCTGGGTCATTTCACGCTACGATGACCTTTTGCCCCAGAAAAAATGACTAATGACTTTTTTGGCTCCGATTATCTTCATTTTTACACCCTATTACCAAAAAACGTCAAGGATCCGTAATTTGAGGTCGTTATGGTAAATTTTTTAACCGGTTTTATGCTATAGCTTCCCAAATACCACCCCCCTGCTGCTCAGCAAGGTACCATAAAATGGCCTCTGGTATGCTCCAGGTTGCATCTAGCCTCGATTTTGTGATCGTATCTCGTGTCGCCGTCAGCGCGGTCAAAATGATGTTATGCGGAACTCCGTATGTCAAAAATTAAGCTTTTTATGCATATTTTTGGGTCAAATTTAACACTTTTAAAACACAGGGGTGCCGATTTATACCGGTTATTAAATGGAAACGAAGCGGCCATAAACGGTAGCTATTTATATCGATAGTTTAGCCTGGGGGAAGTATTATGCAAAAAAATTCACAACATACCCTTTGCCGGATATGTTAGAATGCCGGAAGTAGCTGGTGGTCGGGGGGAGGTAAAATTTGGCGGGGGGGAGGGTAAAAATGTGAGATGGCCAAATCGACCGTGTTTAACCAGCATAGTTAACTTGAAAACGGTATGTAAGATGTTCTATACTACAATTTCCACCATGAGGGTACAAAATGGCAGCCCATATCAACTGCCAGTGTACATGCCTGAGATCATGGTCGGGGGGGGTAAATTTAAAATTTTTTCAAAAAATAATTTTGCTGCATATATCGTCGAAATGTATTGCCACAATGTATTATGAACCAAAAGCGTGAAATTTCCTCGAAATAACATCATATGTTCGATTTTTTCACATTTTGGTGCTGGTCGGGGGTGGGTAAAAGTGTGGTCGGGGGTGGGTAGAAGCCTGAGATCAACAGGTCGGGCGCGAGATAGAGCTCAGGTCATTTCACCATTCGCTTCGTGATTGGAAAGAACCATAACAGACAAATTAATTGACTTCTACTGACTCCACCATACCCTTAACTAGCAACGGTCGGGGGGGGGTGTAATCAAATGTGCTAAAATTGACCTTTTGACCCTAGCGCTGGGGTAAGTAACAGCAAGCACCTGGGTTAATATTTTTTCAAAAGGCACCCAGGGGACAGGTATGATATATGAACAACGTTTATGTACCATGCATAAGTAACGAGCAATGACCAAAAAAGAATTTGGTCGGGGGGGGGGGGGGAACTGGGGTTCATGCCATATCGACAGCTGTCACTCTCCATGATTGGAGTAGATTTGAAAATCGTGCAATTAAAAATGTTGTGTAGACCTGGCTAATCCTGAATAGAAAAGAATTTAGGCCATAACTTCGAACACGGAGCCACGACACTACCCGAAAAAAAGAGGTCGTAAAATTAGTCATTACGATTTTTGTCAATTTGAGACTTATGTGGATGTCCAGCCTCTTACGGCGTGCGTGAAGCCGAAAATTTTTTTGTTTTAACTAGCTAACTAATAATGCTTCCTAGCGTAAAAACATTTTTACCAGTTCCCTGCACGTTTATGTACTACTGGCCAAAATATCCAGTTTTACCCCCCCCCCCCGACCAAAAGGTCATCGTAGCGTGAAATGACCCTACCTAATATTGTTTTGTAAAAAAGGCGAAATGGCTAAAATATTCCTTTCAAGAATCAGCCACCTTCAACACACTCTTGCTACACATTTTACCAAAATGATGTTGCAGCTGTCGTGATAGATAGATTTAGTCAGTTCTCGTGATAGGTAGGTAGTTTTCGGCGATAGGGTTGCGAATAGAATTTTTCATGACACTCTCGAGCTAGGAGTGTCATTGAATCTACCTCTTAAGCTAATATAGACTATTATAATATTTGAGGCGTAAAGTACATATGAAAGCAAGATTATTTCGACAAAACACGGTGAAATTAGAATTATTGTTTCTTTTCAGTTGGGGTTTTTATGACTTCCTCTCACTCTAGGGAAGATACTCCGGGCGACTTCGGTGGGTCCCTCCGGCGGGGAAGGAGCTCTGTCCGACCTTTATGACTCATCTAGTGGGCCCGGTGATGTTCAGGTGACAGTCTTAGCTTGTCCGAGAAAATTGAAAAAAATTTCTCAGACATTTGTACACATAATGTAAAATATATTTGCAGTAAATTATGCCGATTTAGTGAAGTTGTTTCTTGATACAATTACTTTTGGTAGGTTTCAATGGTCGTTGCCGAGAATCCATGTTTTGTCTGCACTTTATTTTTGACTTATGTTATTCACTCCTGAGGTGGTCAACAGAAGATATCGCCTTTAGAGCTGTACGATTGCAAAAAATTTTCAGCCCAAGAGCACCCCCGAAAATTGGTGGCTTGTCTACCGCGACTATATGCGCGGGGTTAGGAGTATTTTTGTCAGGCCCGCGAAGCCCACAAGTTATCCTACATTGGAGTTATGAAATATATTATTATTGACTTAAAATGTTATTCTCCATTTACCTTTGTAATAGTGAATTTTTGCTTGTGGCTTTCGCGGCCCAGCTTAAATGCTGAAAGAAGTGATCCACATTACCACTCAGCCAGTCACCGTAAACGAAAGGCTTTCCACGTAAGGATATTGTGATATTGCTTAGGGCGTCGGCTCCATATATCGCTTAGTTTTCAGACGTATACAATGTTCATTCCCGATCGAAAATATCCGGGGGAGATTGAGTAATAAATTTAGATATCTCGTTCGCAAAGGCAAAGTTTCAGTCAGCTGTTTGTAAAAACTTGTTGGTTTCGAATGTTTGTCATTTGTTTGAAAATTGAGTAATAAATTTAGATGTGTCGTTCGCAAAGACCCAGTCAGCTGTTTGTGACTGTTTTACTTCGAATGTATTTGTCTGAAAATTGAGTAATAAATTTAGATATCTCGTTCGCAAAAGCAATGACTCAGTCAGCTGTTTGTAATGACTGTTGTACTTCAAATATATTTGTGTGAAAATTGAGTAATAAATTTAGATATCTCGTTCGCAAAAGCAAAGACTCAGTCAGCTGTTTGTAGGAACTTGTTTATTTCGAATGTATTTGTGTGAAAATTGAGTCATAAATTTAGTTATCTTTTTCGCAAAGGCAACGACTCAGTCAGCTGTTTGTAAGGACTGTTTTACTTCGAATGTATTTGTCTGAAAATTGAGTTATAAATTTAGATATCTCGTTTATGAAAGCAGAGACTCAGTCAGCTGTTTGTTACAACTGTTTTACTTCAAATGTATTTGTGTTAAAATTAATTAAATTTCAGACGGATACCATGTTCATTCCCGAGCGAAAATTTTCGGGAGGAGATTTAGTAATAAATTTAGATATCTTGTTCGCAAAGGCAATGTCTTAGTCAGCTGTTTCCAAGAACTGTTTTACTTCGAATGTATTTGTGTGAAAATTGAGTAATAAATTTAGATATCTCGTTCGCAAAGGCAAAGGCTCAGTCAGCTGTTTGTAAGAACTGTTTTTCTTCGAATGTATTTGTGTGTAGTTATTATTCACCGTTTGTGCTGTCGTGCTTTGTCTATTATAATAATAATTATATGCAATTACAGTCACGTACAAAAATAAGTTCATAAAAACGAACGCGAAACGCAAACGTTGTAGCGTTCGTTTATAAAGGAACGTTTTTGCTTTCGTTTATAAAGGAACGTTGTTGGGTTCGTTTTTTGTGAACTTATTTCTGTCCGTGATTGTATTAGATTTCTTCTTTGAGTTTGCTTACCATTTCACGATTTTCGGGCGTTTTCAACGACTAACTATTACATGGTTCGCAACTCTACTTGGCTAGTGTAGGCACATCGACAAATTCATGTCGAGAAGTGATTGCTATTTGTCATTTTCGGGAAAATTATTAATGGTTTGTCGTAGTGACATACAGTTACGAAAAGCAATAAAATTTAACTGTTAGCGAAAAATATGTGAATAACAATTGGACAGCTATTACGTTTTTGCGCAAATGTTTGTGGGAATTTTTCGCGAATGATTCTCTAAAATTTGTCTCTGTTTCCAAAAATGTGCATTGGGTCAACAATATTTGTGTCGAAAGGCAATGATTCTATAACTACGAGCATGATTTGATGCATGTTCTATTATGACGACAACGGAGAACGCGGTATTTTGTGGCATTCCAAAACAAAAATTATCACAATTATTGGGACAGGCAGTATAGGGCGGTGAAAAAATTCACAAGGGTTTGGAATATCAAACAGAAAAAATTCTTATCATCGGGACAGGCAGTGAAAAAAATTAACACTTCAAATGTTTGAGATTCCAAACAAAAATTCTACTCATTGGGACAGGCAGTGAAAAAAATTAACACTTCCAATGTTTGGTATTTTGAACAAAAATTCCTTATCATTGGGACAGGCAGTGAAAAAATTCACACTTTGAATGTTTGGGATTCCAAACAAAAATTCCTTATGATCGGGACAGGCAGTGAAAAAATTGACACTTCGATGTTTGGTATTCCGAACAAAAACTCTTATCATCGGGACAGGCGGTGGAAAAAATTCACACTTCGATGTTTCGGATTCCAAACAAAAATTCCTATTTATTCGGACAGCCAGTAAAAATACCAGTGATTTGTGAATATACGGTTCAACATATGAAATGTTCTTTTTCATTCCAATAATTTCTCTAATATTGCTGGCCTATCCACAGCCCTTCGAAAAGTGGGGGCATGATATCCGTTCTGGGGGGAAATTTGAGTAAGAGGAATAAATTTTATTGAACCTTAAATATTGGAGATGTGAATTTTTTCGTGCCTGTAGTCCAATAATAAATTTTTTGTTTGAATAAACGCTCAAAGTGTTTTAATTTTCACTGTATTGTTGCCGATGATAAGAATTTTTGTTGTGACCCAAACCCTTGTGAACTTTTTCACCGCCTACTGCCTGTCCCAATGATAATCACAATTTTTGTTTGGAATGCCACGAATACCACGTTCTCCGTCGTCAGTATAATGAACATGCATCAAACATGCTCGTAGTTATCGATAATTTGCTCGACACGAATATTGTGACACCCATCCATTTTTGGAACCAAGACAAATTTTTAGAAAATCATTCAAAAATTCCACGAACATTCGCAAAAACGTAATAGCCTGCCCAATTGTTATTCACATTTTCGCTAACAGTTAAATTTTATTGCTTTTCGTAACTGTATGTCACTACGACAAACCATTAATGATTTCCCGAAAATGACAAATAGCAATCACTTCTCGACATGAATTTGTCGATGTGCCTACACTAGCCAAGTAGAGTTACAAACCATGTAATAGTTACAGTCGTTAAAAAAGCCAAAAAATGGTGAAATGGTAAGGGGACTGGAAGGAGAAATATAAATACAATCACGGACAAAAATAAGTTCACAAAAAACCAAACGCAACAACGTTCCTTTATAAACAAAAGCGGAAACGTTCCTTTATAAACGAACGCTACAACGTTTGCGTTTCGCGTTCGTTTTTATGAACTTATTTTTGTACGTGACTGTAATTGCATATAATTATTATTATAATAGACGAAGCACGACAGCACAAACGGTGAATAATAACTACACACAAATACATTCGAAGAAAAACAGTTCTTACAAACAGCTGACTGAGCCTTTTGCCCTTTCCGAACGAGATATCTAAATTTATTCTCAAATTTTAGCGAAAATCATCGAAGTAAAACAGTTCTTGGAAACAGCTCGCTCAAGAACATCCTTGCGAACAAGATATCTTGAATTTCTGGATT
>JASANE010029894.1:0-33943 GCA_030248225.1 Trileptium ribeirensis
TGCCGGTTCGAATGCGCACAAGAACATGACAATCGGTTAAGTCATTCCCGAGTTTGACCGTTCACACAGACACACAAAATTTAAAAGATTTCACTCCTGCAACACACAATCCCACTACGTTACACTACACTCTGACATGTACTACACTACATATCTTGAACTCTAACATGTAAAACACACTCAGAAGTAAAACTACAGTACGCGCCAAAAATGACCGTCGCATTCTGAGCGAGTGCCGGTCATTTTTGATAAGTACTGTATAAGTTTTGAAACTGAATATTATCTGTCAGTCCTAACGCAAAATTAAGACATACAGTACTCGCCAGAAATGAGTGTCACATTTCGAACGAACGAACATCGAACAGAAATCAAAAACTCAACTTGCTCTTCACTTCTCCCACAACTTTCAAACAGATTCCCCAGCAATTTCTGTAAGTGCGCCAAAAATTCGAACACGTCTCGAACACATTTCGAACAAAATTTTGAATTTATCGAGCGAACATCGAACGAACTTCGAGCGAACATCGAACGAACAGCACTCATTTCTGGCGAGTACTGTACAACTCACCAATTACCAACTATACAATTGAACCTTTAGTACATTGAATTCGAAAAAAATACGCAATATAATTAAATCCACAGCCTTATGAAAAAACTGTAGCCCTGTATGTACTATTTTGATGCAAAGTCCCCTATGTGTGGCTTTAACTATGTACTTTTGGCTATGCGCGCGTAGAGATGCGAAAGCCGACGGTCCGAGCGAATTTTTATTCCTTCCTGAATTAATATCTTGTGTCGGTTAATATAGTGCCAATTTTATTACATACATAGCTTGGGTTTCTGTAAAATTTTTATTTTCGCCGTTTTTGTTTTTTCCAATAATTACAATTACAGTCCAATTTTATAGTAGTTGAGATCTGGCCGACCCAGACGCATAGTAATGCACAATAATGAACTAATCAGCTCCAATTCATCTTTAGCCAAAAACCTACACAGTTAATTGTGATCGACGGGAAGATTCTGAGAATTCCAACGTTACGATTTAGTTGTGTAAACAGCTGGCACTTCATTGGAATTGGACTTCGAAATACACCGTCCCAATCCACTGAAATAAGCAATTTAAAACGAACTGAAGGTACATTATTATTTAGTTGTATAAACAGCTGGCACTCCATTGGAATTGGACTTCGAAATACAGCGTCCCAATCCACTGAAATACACACTTTAAAACGAACTGAAGGTACATTACTATTTAGTTGTGTAAACAGCTGGCCCTTCATTGGAATTGGACTTCGAAATACACCGTCCCAATACACTGAAATACACAATTTGAAACGAACCGAAGGTACATTATTATTTAATTGTGTAAACAGCTGGCACTTCATTGGAATTGGACTTCGAAATACACCGTCTCAATCCACACAATTTAAAACAAACCGAAGGTACATTATTATTTGAAACGTTTCAGAACAGCTACAGTTACGGACAGAAATATCAAATCGTTCGTAAACACTTTGGCGAAAGTCTTGAAAATAGCTGTCATTTTTTCGCGGATGACTAAGATATCTTTCAGAAAAAATCATTTACAAGCAACAAATCTGTAGGACAAAGTGTCCTCACAATATATATAGGAAGCGCGAAATGTATTTGAAACTGCAGTTTCTAATAAAGGGTTGACGTAACTATCATTTTCTTGAACGCATCTAAGACATCGTTTTCCGTATTTTTAAATTCCTTATTAAAAATTAGCTTCTATATTTTCGTAACATCGAAACGTCTCACTCATTTTGTCAAACTGACACGAATTAAATAAATATAAAATCCACCTAGTTTAACAATATTTGGATTAAATACTGCTCAAACTGGACCGAATATCTATTTTGCAGAAAGTTTACCGCTATTTTCAAAAATCAAGCTGCCGCTGCTCTCTGAATTTCCGGAAAAAATCATGTCTGCTTATATATTACGCGATAAACATCGAAAAACCACATACATTTAGTCATTGCAAACACGAGTTCTTTTCTACTCAGTTCGGGCGTTTTATATACTACTGTTGTTTATATAGCAGCTATTAAAGCAAGTAGTAAGCTCGCGCCTGCTAAAAATTTGCTTATATTATTTTTATCAAAGTAACTGTACCACTAAAATAGCGTCTGTAAAAACATGTAAGATACGCCGCAAAAGTATGAAAAAGCAAAAGGAGATTTAATCTACGATGGCACCTACCGCGCAAATTGTTGATCATCTATATAGTGGTGGTCTTTCGAAGCAAATAAAGGTTTATTAATCTGCTAGAATTAAAAAGCGGTATAGTACTGCAATAAATTGATTGGTCTGGGGTGATCTACAGCACCGCTAAAAATAAGATGCTGATTTTTGTTGTTTGAAGATTGTTCGATAACTTCAAAACTTTGTTCAAGACGTGTTCGAAATTTTGGCGCGATTTTTTGAATTTGTTCGAGAGCTGTTCGAAGTTTGTTTGAAACGAGTTCGAGCGTTGTTCGAGTATAAATATTAATTTTGTTCGATTTCTGTTGGATCTTTGTTCGGCCAAAAGGTGACAACCATTTCTGACAAGGACTGTATTTATTACTGCTCGAATGATATATGTATGAATAATGAACGGCAAAACTACATCACAGCTTCATTAAGTAACTTTTATATACAGTTACGTTACAGTCGCTGCCAGAAATGACTTTCAGATATCGAATGAACAGACTTCGAGTGAACATCGAACACTCTCGAGTAACAATTTTTTTAGAACGCATTTCCGAGAATTTCGAACACGTTTAGAAAAAATGGGTCTTTGTCAAATCTGGGCATGCGGGCACCGGGCGTCCAGCCATATCTGGCGACACAAGCTTCGTATCGTAAACGGAGACCACCAGCCATCGATGTCTATAATCATCAAAAATATGATCCCTGCGTCTATAATTGCAGACATTTGAAAGTCACAGTTGTTATCGCTATGTTTCTTAATGGACGGCAGTTAAACTTTTTTTCCAATATAAACTTAACCGATTTCAAAATTTAAAATACGAAAGTAGTGATACAATTTGAATGCCTGAATACAGTATGTTATGGCGTTCTTGAATAGTCCCCAGAGCAGTAAACGCAAATATTTGGAGGGAAGTGTGGGAATGGAAAATGTGGGATATTTCATGATTACCCAGGGTTTCCAACCCAGATGCGGTGGTGTCAGGCGCGAAATTTTTATGCTTTCGATAATCTCAGCTTCAGAAAATTTCGTCCATTAAAAGTCTGTTTCTTCGGGCGAGCTCATCTCACCATTCGGCTATACTTTGTATCAAGCAGCTCACTTGTATGCGGTCGGTATAATTATCGAGCATAAGAACGCCGGAACCGGAAACTTTCTTCGACTCAACAGTTGTTTTCAAATCGGCTAGCAAATTCATATGTTTCGACATATCGGTTGCTAATACCTGAAAAATATAAAACAATAAAAATAAAATATATATGTATTCATAAAAAAAGTTTTCTTTAAATTAACCCGCGTCGTATGTTACATACTTTGTTGCTATCATTTACCACCTAGTAGTTGAAAAATTATTCCCACCCAAAGAAATGTTTTTACCAAATTCTAAAAATGTTTTTACCAAATTCTTAAAATATTTTTACCAAATTCTTAAAATGTTTTTACCAAATTCTTAAAATGTTTTTACCAAATTCTTAAAATGTTTTTACCAAATTCTTAAACTGTTTTTACCAAATTCTTAAAATGTTTTTACCAAATTCTTAAAATGTTTTTACCAAATTCTTAAAATGTTTTTACCAAATTCTTATAATGTTTTTACCAAATTCTTAAAATGTTTTTTACCAAATTCTTAAAAAATTTTTTTTCCAAATTCTTAAAATGTTTTAAACAAATTCTTAAAATGTTTTTACCAAATTCTTAAAATGTTTTTACCAAATTCTTAAAATGTTTTTACCATATTCTTAAAGTGTTTTAAACACATTCTTAAAATGTTTTTACCAAATTCTTAAAATGTTTTTTACCAAATTCTTAAAAAGTTTTTTTCCAAATTCTTAAAATGTTTTAAACAAATTCTTAAAATGTTTTTACCAAATTCTTAAAATGTTTTTACCAAATTCTTAAAATGTTTTTACCATATTCTTAAAATGTTTTAAACACATTCTTAAAATGTTTTTACCAAATTCTTAAAATGTTTTTACCAAATTCTTAAAAAGTTTTTTTTTCCAAATTCTTAAAATGTTTTAAACAAATTCTTAAAATGTTTTTACCAAATTCTTAAAATGTTTTTACCAAATTCTTAAAATGTTTTTACCATATTCTTAAAATGTTTTTACCATATTCTTAAAGTGTTTTAAACACATTCTTAAAATGTTTTTACCAAATTCTTAAAATTTTTTTTTCCAAATTCTTAAAATGTTTTAAACAAATTCTTAAAATGTTTTTACCAAATTCTTAAAATGTTTTTACCAAATTCTTAAAATGTTTTTACCATATTCTTAAAGTGTTTTAAACACATTCTTAAAATGTTTTTACCAAATTCTTAAAATGTTTTTTACCAAATTCTTAAAAAGTTTTTTTCCAAATTCTTAAAATGTTTTAAACAAATTCTTAAAATGTTTTTACCAAATTCTTAAAATGTTTTTACCAAATTCTTAAAATGTTTTTACCATATTCTTAAAATGTTTTAAACACATTCTTAAAATGTTTTTACCAAATTCTTAAAATGTTTTTACCAAATTCTTAAAAAGTTTTTTTTTCTTAAAATTTTTTAAACAAATTCTTATAATGTTTTTACCAAATTCTTAAAATGTTTTTACCAAATTCTTAAAATGTTTTTAACAAATTCTTAAAATGTTTTTTACCAAATTCTTAAAAAGTTTTTTTCCAAATTCTTAAAATGTTTTAAACATATTCTTAAATCCTTTTGACCATATTCTTAAATCCTTTTTACCATATTCTTAAATCCTTTTTACCATATTCTTAAATCCTTTTTACCATATTCTTAAATCCTTTTTACCAAATTCTTAAAATGTTTTTACCAAATTCTTAAAAAGTTTTTTTTTCCAAATTCTTAAAATGTTTTAAACAAATTCTTAAAATGTTTTTACCAAATTCTTAAAATGTTTTTACCAAATTCTTAAAATGTTTTTACCATATTCTTAAAATGTTTTAAACACATTCTTAAAATGTTTTTACCAAATTCTTAAAATATTTTTACCAAATTCTTAAAATGTTTTTACCAAATTCAGCGTTGCGCTTTTAAACGTACCTGAACTGACATAAATACAAATCTGCTCATCTCAAATTGTTCAACGCAAAGAAAATTTTCACCGAGGTGTGGACATGTGACGTTATGGAAAGAGTTTAGTTGATTTTTCTTAACATGCACCGGCGTCAGAAATTTTTATGCTTCAATACAAGAAAGTTTTACATTTTTACATGCTTGGTAGTTTTTGGCGATAGTTTTAAAAAGTCCTGTGAAGACTAATCGAAGGAAAACGAAGTGCTGTCAACCCAATTCAAATTACATATTTTACAGTCAAAATGTCACACGTCCTAATATTGAAGCAATAGATTTCCTCCAAAGACCAGATGAACCGCTGTCATCGGCTCAATCAGCCCATCTGCTCCACAAATACGCCAAATACGATTAAAAGTTAAAGCCGTTTAGATTCGGAGCCGATCGGCGTTGACACCACAAAATCAAACCGACTTTTAAATTTAAAACGATTTTAGCGGGAAATACATTGATGTATTTCCGGCACATAGCTTAAAGGCGCGTTCACACGCTCAAACTTTTTGCTCAAATTTTGATCAAAATTTGAAAGCATCTTTTTTGCAGTTTTGGTAAGTTTGAACGTCTGAACACTGCTCAAACTTTTCAACAATATGCCTTTAGCCAATCATCGATGAGATACATTGCCTGAAAAAGTTTGAACTCAAACTTTGATCTCAAATTTTGAAATATCGCAATATTCATTTAAAAATCACAGTCAAATTTTGATCAAATTTTTAGCTCAAATTTTGAGCTCAAAATTTGATCAGAAAGTTTGAGCGTGTGAACACGCCTTTACGAACAAAAAAGCTTACCATGTCAATAACGATTTTTCGTAGCATATGACGTTGCTTTTTGGTCAGCGGTTCGAACATATCACATCCGGTTTCTTGAAGTAGTTTAAATGCGACGGCTAAGTGATGTTGTTCTAATACTGATTCATCGTTGTATAGAATTGCAAGTTCATTACCTGAAACCCAAACAAAATACATCAGCATAATAGACATCAACGGAGAGTAGCGCACCACCGTGACTGCCAGTGGGGGGTTCAGCTGTGCAAGCCGCACATGTTTAGTTACACAAATTTTTACACCCCGGGAAAAATGACTGGCAGTGAAGTGTTTTAGATATGATGCAGTATATTAGGCAGATACGATAATTATGAGGGGGTAGGGGTTACCCCGTGGGGGTTGGCCTCCAGACGCAACATGAGCTCCCTTCCGCCGAACCAAGCAACGTTTGTGCCATCCTCCCAAACGGGCCGAACATGAGAGAAGATATTTGTCAAATTTGGTAAAAACCGAAAAACTTTGGCAAAAACAAATAAACTTTGGAAAAAATTAGCAAAAATACCGGCATTTTGGGCAAAATTTTAGGGTTATGAAAAACCAACAGTATAAAAGCCTGGGCCTATCCCGTTGTAGACCCCACAAGTGTGAAATCTCAGGGGGTGGGGGAGGCGGCTCAGGACCTCCCGTCCTTCTTCGTTCATGGTGCGCCACTGCCAACAGACGCCTCCCAAACCACACGTTTGATTACTAATCTGCTGATCACGAACTGTAAGAAATCAGTAAACACGTGCTGCACCGTTCATTGGCAACCGCACGCTAAAACCATACTTCGTTGCCAAAAATGGCTTGTATTCCCCAATACGGAATAAAGGTAGGATTCGACAGTTGTAATAATCTCCAAACGTTGCATCCCAACTATCGCCGGGCTTTGCTATAATATACAACAACTATACGAGGAGCGGTCAAGTGTAACATCCCAAACCAACATTGAGCATATCTCAGAATCACTAGTTTTATTGGCATTAATATTTTACAAAACACATTTCGGCAAAAATCGAGTGTCGACACGAGTGGCCTTAATATTTCACTCAGAGCCATAACTATCGAGTGAGTACCCGATAGTTAGGTTTGTCAAGCAAAAAAACTAATAAAAATTAAAATCATTTTTTGCAATATTTTAGGCATTTTACTGCCTGCTATATTTATCGCAGCTATAACATTTTCTGTCTCATTAAATACAAATACACGCATGAATGTAGCATGCAAAACCATAATTCGTTATTACTAAGGAAGTACTTATAAATTCCCAAATCACATAATCAATCCACTGTCGATGAGCCAATTAAACGCTCGTGCGTGGAAAATTATTATACACAAGTCTTTCACGTGGCATACGGATATTGTGCACATTGTGAGAAGAAAATTCGAAAACAGTGTCAGCGTCGCACGGCTGTAAAACAACACAAATACTGGAACCCCTTACAAATACTCAGCTAAAGTGTACAGCGCGAACCACAGCTAAATCAAACTACATTGGTTGCGTTCTACACAGAGCCTGTGTCAGGAACAAGTCAGTTTTAGCATAGCTTGCCGTACATTCAGTGCGTTATACGCGTACATGCCTCTTTCTTTCCTGTAAAATCTACTTATCTACAATGATATGCTTTTCATCAAAATTTAATGACAGAAAACCATTTTTAAAGCGACTAAACAATATCAAAACTTTCAAAAAACCAGAGGCAACAAAAATGTTCGACAAAATTAAATATAATGTGTTAGAACCTTAAGGAATATATCTCCCATCCGTTCGGACATTAGTGCTCCAAATTCCAGAAAAATTTTGTACCAAGTAACGACTGTGATAAGTTTTTTAAAGAAAAAAAACAGCGACTAACAGGAATTGATGAGAAACTGGTTGGTAACACCGGGATGATCCACGTCGTGAACTGCAGCTGCAAATATTGCCGCCAGTAGCTCAAGATCGGTAAATACGCTCTGAAACATAATGAAATAGTCAATTTTTTATTGCTAAGTGAGCGAAGCCAGCAAGCATTACATAATTTAAACGAATTTATCCGTCGTTTCTGTACGGTTCGTCATTAAGATATTATCTTGGTGTCATGTGACAGCCAACAGCCCTCTAGAAGTTGCCTGTACAGGGAATAAACAACGATTCAACCAAGATAATTGTTAGTTCCCCCTTAAAGTGGACCCTGAGTCAAATTTGGTCGCATCATTCAAGTTATATTGGGAAATGCAGGCATCGCTTTGATCGTTATCTTTATTAACATTAACTGTATCCTTTGTACTGCATCTAAGTGTTAAAGTGGACCCTGAGTCAAATTTGGTCGCATCATTCAAGTCATATTGGGAAATGCAGGTATCGCTTTGATCGTTATCTTTATTAACATTAACTCTATCCTTTGTACTGGATCTAAGTGTTATCCGTGATTCGTACTCGCTAGACAATATTTAAAAGCAATGATACTATACGTTTTCAGAGTAGCATTCAGTTGTATACAACGGCATGCGGTCAGGTTTATACTGAATTGATCGGTAACTGTGGACAGACGGTGGAACGAATGATACGATTTGTCTTAAGACTTAACTATAAGGCATATATATCGATTAAGCGGGTCTAATAGCTTTTGGTGCGCTAGATCTTAGTATTATTCGTGCGTTGTACTTCCTGGCAAATAATTAAAAGCAATGGTACTAAAAGCCCAACGGTTTCAACCTACCATCTGGTTCTACACATACGACATACAATCAGATGTCTTCAATTGAACGGCACAATAACAGATTGCAGACCGGTTTCCCACCAACCCAAAATTGACACAATGATATCGAAGTGCCAGAAATTGCATCTTGTGATAGAACATAATTTCTTCGAGTTTCGTTTTGCAGAAATTCGGTTCCCTAATGCCTATCAAGTTTTAATATAGATTATTCAGTATTCGTGAACAAATTCAGTGAAATTGTGACGCCATAAACAATTCGATCCCATAGTTAAGCTCTCGAAGTTCACGAACAAAGGCGCACCTTAATCAAATTTAACAGACTTTCGTTCTCAAAAGTTTCGTTAATTTTAGCTGAACATACGCGAACGCAAAACGACTGGATTTCGGTCGTAAAGCTGTGTTCGCGCACAGTGCTGTATCAATTTCAATTGACCAAATCGCGTTCCTTACAATTTTTCGATAAAGTATAAAATAGGGCGGTTGGTGGGTCACCTGAAGTTTACTCGCGTATTAACTGTAATAATTATAATTAGGCATTTATAACCGTTAACCCAGTTTATGAACTATTCGTTCCACTAGACCTTAGTTGTACTCGCTAGTAAGTATTTAAAAATAATGGTAAATACCCAACGGTTTCACGCAGCATCCAGTTGTATACTATCACCTTTTGGGAATTATGCAGTACATAAACTGACTGTGCAACGTCGGCGCCGTGATTGACATTGTGGCCAATGTAACCTTTAGGGGCGGAAGTGAAATGCATACTATGCCGTTCTCGATATATTGAGCCTAACCCTTAGTCTTAGCCTAAGCTAAGGTCCCTATATGAGCCATGTACTAAGCCTAAGCCTAAAGTCGGGAGAACTGTTGCCCCCCGAACTCCCTGCTCTAAGCTGTTTTTTTCTAACGTTATAACGTCCGGCCCCTAAAGGTGACATGGGCCGACATTGTAATACGGGTATCGAGGATCGTGATCTTCGACACGAGAAAAATACTGATTGACAGCATGTGGATTTAGCGAAAACATTTCAATTAATCATGTTCCAAAAACACAAAACATACCATCAGCTGTTGCGAATTGAGCAGTACATGAACCGATTGTGCAACGTCTGCCCCGTGAAAGGCATCGTGATACGGGTTTCGATGATAGAGATCTTCGACACGACAAAAATACCGAATGACAACTTGTGGAATTAGCGAAAACATTTCAATTAACCATGTTCCAAAAACAAAAACATGCCACCAGCTGTTGCGAATTGAGCAATACATGAACAGATTGTGTAACGTCTGCCCCGTGCATCGCATAATGATCCAACTTTCGATGATAGTGATCTTCGAGACGACAAAAATACCGGATGACAACTTGTGGATTTAGCGAAAACATTTCAATTAATCATGTTCCAAAACAAAAAACATACCATCAGCTGTTGCGAATTGAGCAGGTACATGAAACGGTTGTGCAACGTCGGCCCCGTGAATGGCATTGTGATACGGGTTTCGATGATAGTGATCTTCGACACCAAAAAAATAACGAATGACAACTTGTGGATTTAGCGAAAACATTTCAGTTAACTCATGTTCAAAAACAACAAAAGATACCATCAGCTGTTGCGAATTGAGCAGCACATGAACCGATTGTGCAACGTCGGCCCCGTGAATGGCATCGTGATACGGGTTTCGATGATAGTGATCTTCGACACACAGACAAAAATACCGAATGGACAACTTGTGGAATTAGCGAAAACATTTCAATTAACCATGTTCCAAAAACAAAAACATGCCACCAGCTGTTGCGAATTGAGCAATACATGAACAGATTGTGTAACGTCTGCCCCGTGAAAGGCATCGTGATACGGCTTACGATGATAGTGATCTTCGACACGACAAAAATACCGAATGCAACTTGTCGAATTAGCCAAACATTTCAATTAACCATGTTCCAAAAACAAAAACATGCCACCAGCTGTTGCGAATTGAGCAATACATGAACAGATTGTGTAACGTCTGCCCCGTGAATGGCATCGTGATACGGCTTTCGATGATAGTGATCTCTGACACGACAAAAATACCGAATGACAACTTGTGGATTTAGCGAAAACATTTCAATTAATCATGTTCCAAAACAAAAAAGATATCATCAGCTGTTGCGAATTGAGCAGTACATGAACCGATTGTGCAACGTCGGCCCCGTGAATGGCATAGTGATACGGGTTTCGATGATAGTGATCTTCGACACGACAAAAATACCGAATGACAACTTGTGGATTTAGCGAAAACATTTCAATTAACCATGTTCTAAAAACAAAAAACATACCATCAGCTGTTGCGAATTGAGCAGCACATGAACCGATTGTGCAACGTCTGCCCCGTGAAAGGCATCGTGATACGGGTTTCGATGATAGAGATCTTCGACACGACAAAAATACCGAATGACAACTTGTGGAATTAGCGAAAACATTTGAAATAACCATCTGTTCCAAAAACAAAAACATGCCACCAGCTGTTGCGAATTGAGCAATACATGAACAGATTGTGTAACGTCTGCCCCGTGAAAGGCATCGTGATACGGGTTTCGATGATAGAGATCTTCGACACGACAAAAATACCGAATGACAACTTGTGGAATTAGCGAAAACATTTCAATTAACCATGTTCCAAAAACAAAAACATGCCACCAGCTGTTGCGAATTGAGCAATACATGAACAGATTGTGTAACGTCTGCCCCGTGAATGGCATCGTGATACGGCTTTCGATGATAGTGATCTTCGACACGACAAAAATACCGAATGACAACTTGTGGATTTAGCGAAAACATTTCAATTAATCATGTTCCAAAACAAAAAACATACCATCAGCTGTTGCGAATTGAGCAGTACATGAACCGGTTGTGCAACGTCGGCCCCGTGAATGGCATTGTGATACGGGTTTCGATGATAGTGATCTTCGACACGACAAAAATACCGAATGACAACTTGTGGATTTAGCGAAAACATTTCAATTAACCATGTTCTAAAAACAAAAAACATACCATCAGCTGTTGCGAATTGAGCAGCACATGAACCGATTGTGCAACGTCGGCCCCGTGAATGGCATTGTGATACGGGTTTCGATGATAGTGATCTTCGACACGACAAAAATACCGAATGACAACTTGTGGATTTAGCGAAAACATTTCAATTAACCATGTTCTAAAAACAAAAAACATACCATCAGCTGTTGCGAATTGAGCAGCACATGAACCGATTGTGCAACGTCGGCCCCGTGAATGGCATTGTGATACGGGTTTCGATGATAGTGATCTTCGACACGACAAAAATACCGAATGACAACTTGTGGATTTAGCGAAAACATTTCAATTAACCATGTTCTAAAAACAAAAAACATACCATCAGCTGTTGCGAATTGAGCAGTACATGAACCGGTTGTGCAACGTCGGCCCCGTGAATGGCATTGTGATACGGGTTTCGATGATAGTGATCTTCGACACGACAAAAATACCGAATGACAACTTGTGGATTTAGCGAAAACATTTCAATTAACCATGTTCTAAAAACAAAAAACATACCATCAGCTGTTGCGAATTGAGCAGCACATGAACCGATTGTGCAACGTCGGCCCCGTGAATGGCATTGTGATACGGGTTTCGATGATAGTGATCTTCGACACGACAAAAATACCGAATGACAACTTGTGGATTTAGCGAAAACATTTCAATTAACCATGTTCTAAAAACAAAAAACATACCATCAGCTGTTGCGAATTGAGCAGCACATGAACCGATTGTGCAACGTCGGCCCCGTGAATGGCATTGTGATACGGGTTTCGATGATAGTGATCTTCGACACGACAAAAATACCGAATGACAACTTGTGGATTTAACGAAAACATTTCAATCAGACCACGTTCCTAAAAATAATGATTGAAATTTGCATTTGATATGTATCGATAATTAATTATTTATATTAATAACAGTTGGTTTCGTGTTGGAATCGAACCCAGACCGCTCGATTACAATTCAAGTTCACTATCCATTAAGCTATTTCAGACCTATAGCTTGAAACCGTAAGACTTCTCGCAAAGCGAGCCAATACTAAAACCTGTACATTGGCACCGTACATGTCGAGTTTTAGTTATTATAACTGTATTTCAAAGAAATACGTATAGTGAAATAAAGAACGCTCGATTACAATTCAAGTTCACTCCGCAGAAGTATAACACTCGAAACTCATTTTGAAAAGCAAATATGGTTATCGTAAGACAAAGACTAATTTTCCATCGGATAGAAAAATATTAGAGTAAAACCCGACCCAATGAGATGAGTTTTATAGAGCCGATGATAAGCCGGTAAGCGGTACCAATAAATTGAAATTATAACTAGGCTAAGTATGGATCTTTTGCCAGATCTTTGTCGAACACTATGCTCACATCAATACTTACGCTTACGACCCGAGCCTTAACAAAATTTTAATCAGGCTCGACACCACCTGTTTTTGGTTTCCGCTATGGCATAAAATGTTTGCTATAAATTGAGAATGTTTCTATGTTTAAATTTTACGACCAATATTGTTGTGAAATTCCAAAGAAAAACACCATACATACCCTTTTTAAAAGAAAACGAAGCACCTTTTCACAATTTTAAAAGAAAATTTTAATCAGGCTCGACACCACCTGATTTTGGTTTCCACTAAGGCATAAAATGTTTGCTATAAATTGAGAAAGTTTCTATATTTAAATTTTAAGACCAATATTGTTGTGAAATTCCAAAGAAAAACACCACACATACCCTTTTTAAAAGAAAACTAAGCACCTTTTCACAATTTTAAAAGAAAATTTTAATCAGGCTCGACACCACATGATTTTGGTTTTCGCTAAGGCATAAAATGTTTGCTATAAATTGAGAATGTTTCTATATTTAAATTTTACGACCAATATTGTTGTGAAATTCCAAAGAAAAACACCACACATACCATTTTTAAAAGAAAACTAAGCACCTTTTCACAATTTTAAAAGAAAACTTTAATCAGGCTCGACACCACCTGATTTTGGTTTCCGCTAAGGCATAAAATGTTTGCTATAAATTGAGAATGTTTCTATATTTAAATTTTACGACCAATATTGTTGTGAAATTCCAAAGAAAAACACCACACACCCTTTTTAAAAGAAAACTAAGCACCTTTTCACAATTTTAGCATATGATAAAATTGTTATTCTAAATTGAACAATTTCTAAGATTTAAAATTGTACAATTTAAATGTATTTTATGTAGTATAACATACATTTAGGAGCGTATATACGATAGCAGTGACTGGTCGTCCGTTTGTAAGCTGATTGATTTTGAATACATTCGGTCCCCATGTATTCAGTTGTTCCATGTGCTAAAATTAACTATTGTAATAAAACATAAAATATAAACAAATACTCATTAAAATAAGATATTAAAATAAATATATTTAACGTTCACAGTCGCTATTCATTTCAGAGACATCTCATGGAGACGCAAAGCAACGAGTCTCTATGCAGGTCATGGTCAATCACCCAATGGATCGGCATCAATGGAGATCACGAATCAATAGGGTTCTGCCCTGCCCACCCGCCTCCATCAGTGGGAATAGGTGATGCGGGTGAATATATATAAGTCTCCAAGATGCAAGATAGATTGTTACGCGGAAGCGATGATGTCCGCGAGAGGAGAGTGGTAAGTTATGGGGTATTTTTCAAATTTTTAGGAACTTATAGTTTTTTTTCTAATTTTACTATAATTTTCTTCAATTTTCCACCAATTTTTGTCAATTTTATGCTTTGAGTAAGAGCCGCTACTTTTTCTCATAAAAACAACATATTTACTAAAAGTCAAGCAAGCTGTCGGTGTAAGCAATATATATAGGTTGTGTCGTCCTCAGTATACAAAACCATAGCCTGAGGCTAAGCTAACTTCTTTATATATGCCATATACTAAGCCTAAGACTGTCTCAAGAGGCTCCTTTGAACCTCCCGCTCTGAGCTGTTCTTTTGTACTACCACACCCATCAGCTCGATAGATGCTAACACTTACAACTGAAGATTTAAGCGCTATAGTAACAACGGCCAATGTAACCTTTAGGAGCGGAAATAAAATGTAGGCCATGCCGTTCACGATATACTAAGCCTAAGCCTTAGTCTTAGCCTAAGCTAAGGTCCTTATATGAGACATACACTAAGCTTCGGGGAGCTGCCGCCCCCCGAACCCCCGCTCTAAGCTGTTCTTTTTTCTAACGTTATAACGTCCGGCCCCTAAAGGTGGAATGGGCCGTAACAACTATAGGCGTGCGAATGATTTTCAGGGAGAGGGGGAGGGGGGAGGGACAAGCCGTACTTTTATATGTACTACATTAGTAAGCAGCTTATAGAATTCCATTTGCGGTTTACAAAAGGGACATCATTAGATTTTAGGTTAAAAATGTTTATTTTGTTCTGAGTCCATTGAGCAAACTGTCAGACGAATGACTCGCATGTTGTGCGATGGATGATCGATCATTTCAGCGAGCTACAAGTAGGTACCAAAATATGCTTAGATAAAATGCTTAATAATCGAAAACCACAAGGCACCGGCAATTACAAAAGAGATGAAATGACTTTCGACTGCTCCCGGTCCCCCTCTCCCCGTCCCCTTTGAAAAATGGCTTTACAATTGGGTGTGGGAGGGAGATGGACCCATTTTTCTTCTCCTGATAAAAATATTTTCCTACAATACTGTAACACGGAATGTGCCGTTATCGTATAGGCTGGTTGAGAGACTAAAGGCGTGTTCACACGCTCAAACTCAAATGTTGATCAAAATTTGAGCTCAAATTTTGATCAAAATTTGAAAGCATCTTTTTTGCAAGTTTGAAGGTGTGAAGGTGTGAACACTGTTCAAGCTTTTCATGAATATACCTGTAGCCAATCATGGATGAGACGTATTACCTGAAAATGTTTGAGCTCAAATTTTGATGACAAATTTTTTAATATCGCAATTTTTCTTTAAAAATCACCGTCAAATTTTGATCAAAATTTGATCAAATTTTGAGCAAAAAGTTTGAGCGTGTGAACACGCCTTTACTGAAATATTAAGCCTACCCTAACGAATTGTTTCAGGACTGCTCACCTAGTCAGGACTGGCGACGATATTGTCCTCTGATTTAACAAATAAATACGTTTTGACGTATAGATTGGAGTTGGATAAATATAGAAAAACAACAGACGTAAATAAATTTTATCTTATTTATATTTATCTATATATTTATTTATCTTTTTTATATTTATTTATCTTATTTTATCTTTTTTATTTTATATTTTATCTAAATTATGGAGTTTGACTTTAGACCTAATTTTTCACAAATCACAATTTTTACCGGTGCTAGCTGAGCCATATTCGGCGTATGAATGCCGTATCTTGGCAACGGAGCATTTGAACTTGACGCAGTGATTGATTTTGATGCTTTTCGACGCCTCAAATTAATTATCCGCGTTGCAGCGATCGATTGTGAAATTTCTGGCGACGATGTTCGATGAACAGCACCACCAGGACTAGACTGGCTTCCGGCCGTTGTTTGTGACGTTTCGCCGCTTGTCCCAGCATTTCGACCCACCACCGGTATCGCGCCGTCTTTGTGACCATCGATACCGTATTGCGACGGAGCTGCGTTACTGACCGGTGCAGCATTTTCATCCGTATTGCAGAAATCGAGTTCTTCATCTTTAGCTAAAATATATAGTACAAATTTGTCATAAAATGTTAACCAAAAGTTGTCTTTGTTCTCTCAAAATACGCGACAATCCGCGTTGCTGCTTAACGTGCGCGGCTTTCCTCGTTTCCATTTAAGGTACGCGGCTATCCTTGTTACTACTTAAGCTACGCGGCTATCCCTTTGTGTACTTAAGGTACGCGACTGTTCTCTGTTCTCGATTCTTAACCCGGATTCCGTGGTTCTTTTTTTGGATTTTTCTGCAACACGCAAGAATCGATGTGTATTGCGCTGAAAAAATAAAAAAACAAAATTTGTTAATTAGATTCAAACTTTATAGAATTGCTTCCAAACGAAAAACTACTGGGCAAAACAGTTGATAACACATTATAATTGCATTTTATTTTTACTGCATCGGGGAACCTGAAGGCTACACAGAGTATTGTTTCTATGATGAAACGACATAGTGATAGCTGACCAATACACTGGTAAATATGCTTCGCTAGAAAAAGAATATTTCTGGATGGAATACAGACATGGGACCTGGGAACCTGAGTAGTTTCTTTGGAGCACAAGTGTATATTGTGTACCCAGTGGGTCACTGCTTGTTGAAAATGCTTTACAGTGTTAACGAATGCACAGTTCCTGAGAGAGTAATCTTTTGGAATACATGACTATTAAGCAATACAAAACGGTACAAAGTGATCTATATAAAACAACGGAATAATCTGGACAAAATCACTTTTCTGTTCATTGCCAGTCCAAAAATTCCTGAGTTTGCAGACACTGCGAACAGATCGCTCAGCGGCTCCATAAATATGATTGGAACCACTTTTATGAAAAAATATTTGCCCACAAATGGGAGTCCATTTGCACTTTTGGGGCTTTCTGGGTCATTGATTTTAAAGGCGTGTTCACACGCTCAAACTTTTTGCTCAAACTTTGAACTCAAAATTTGAGCTCAAAATATGATCAAATTTCGGTCAAAATTTTACGGTAATTTTAACGAGAAATTGCGGTATTTCAAATTTTGAGAACAAAATTAGAGCTCAAACTTTTTCAAGCAAAGAATCTTGTCGGTCATTGGCTACAGGAATATCCATGAAAAGTTTGAATAGTGTTCACACATTCAAATCTACCAAAAATGCAAAAAAAAATCCTTTCGAACTTTGATCAATATTTGAGCTCAAATTTTGATCAAAATTTGAGCAAAATATTTGAATGCGTGAACGCACCTTAAGACATATCGCCGTAAACTTCAAAATTCCATATTCAAAGTAAAAACCAGTACCGCACTAATTACATTAAGGCGTGCTCACACGTTCAAACTTTTTGCTCAAATTTTGATCAAATTTTGAGCTCCAATTTTGATCAAAATTTGAGCAAAAAGTTTGAGCGTGTGAACACGCCTTGTCGAATATTTTTGTGAATCCACATCTTTTAAGCTTAGCATCACGAGATTTTGGGCTAAAGCTGGGGAAATCAGGCAACTAAAATACAAGGGCCAGCCGCAAAAATGATCCAGCCGTGTTTTAATGGCTGAACCTCAATGTTTAACTAATCGTATATGAGACATTCGAGCCAAGCAAAAATGGTGACTTAAAAGCACTCTGGGAAAACCTGGCCGGACTCAGCTTGTCACTGTGTACATGAAACTGTAAAAATAATTTCGATGCTTAGAAACATTAAAATCGTTATCCAGGATAACCAAAAGTACTAAAAGCACTCTCCGGTAGACCTGGCCGGACTCAGTTTGTCACTGTGTACATGAAACTGTAAAAATAATTTCGATTGTTAGAAACATTAAAATCGTTATCCAGGATAACCAAAAGTACTAAAAGCACTCTCCGGTAGACCTGGCCGGACTCAGTTTGTCACTGTGTACATGAAACTGTAAAAATAATTTCGATGCTTAGAAACATTAAAATCGTTATCCAGGATAACCAAAAGTACTAAAAGCACTCTCCGGTAGACCTGGCCGGACTCAGTTTGTCACTGTGTACATGAAACTGCAAAAATAATTGCGATGCTTAGAGACGTTAAAATCGTCATCCAAAATAACCGAAAGTACTAAAACCACTCTCCGGTAAACCAGGCCGAACTCAGTTTGTCACTGTATACACGAAACTGCAAAAATAATTGCGATGCTTAGAGACGTTAAAATCGTCATCCAATATAACCAAAAGTATTTAAGGATCAAATCGGGATGTCAAAATAATCGGAAAAATTTTTATTGGACAGAAATAGACTGGAATGTACTTTTTTGGGCCGCTTGGATTTTCTGAGACGAATGGTGCCAAAATTATTGCTGTTTAATGGCTAAGTGGCTAAACGTAACAAATAAATTTGAAAACGGAAAAGATCCAACTATATTTTAACAAGCAACACCACAATTGGCTAATTTACCTCGCTGGACTCCCAACATTCTACAATTGCCAACAGTCATTGCAGCGTTCGAATTTGAACTGCTCAAATTGCAAACTTAGTAGAAATCAAATAAAAACTTTTGTCCGTAACGTCAGTCTAAGTTTTACTAAAGAATGATATCGCAGACTAGACTGTAGCTATTGCACAATTAAGACAAAGCACAAAGATTTATCAATGCCTAATTAACAGTTAGTGACTTGCTATTTTATATAAATCCTGGAAAGATTTTATCAATCATTTTTCAGAAACCGCAATCAAACACGAGGGTTTTGCACAGAGAAATGGTTTTAAAAGAACCGATAAACGAAAAACATTACAGAAATAGAAGGTTTGGCTCTCATCACGTTATCTTTTGTTTCGTTTTGGGAATGATTTGGACATGAAAAATGCGAAACGCAATAAACGAAAGGCATTACAGAAATACAAGGTTTGGCTCTCATCACGTTATCTTTTGGGTATCATTTACAGATGAAAAATGCGAAACGCAACACAATTTACTTCGTTAATATTATCTAGTGATCAGGCCATATTAATAGATTGCTATAAAATCACATGTCACCATATCATAACCTGATACTTGTTCACAAAGATAAGAAAGCCAAACCAGTGACAATACAAGTAAAATTCTTTAGAGCTGTATTAGAGCTGATTATTATAAGCTTTTATACAGCGTCACTTCATTGTAAAAGATAAAAAAAAACATTTTTATGACACAATAATTTTATCAGTAAAAGTACACAGAATTGGTTTAGACGGTTTGGCAAAGCAACCGATTAAACTCAAGGTGTGTCATCAAAGCCTTATGAGCCAAATATTATAAAATAAAATATGATCAAGCTTATAGTTCGGACATTGTTTTTAAATTATAAAACTAAATAGCCTTAAATAGCTTAGATTACACACAAAATGTTTATATTTTACATAATATTAAGCATAGCCTTATGCTTAATTTTAAGCATAATTAAGTCTTATTGCAAACTATTAGCTAAATTTGACGCTTAATATTAAAGATTTATCAATGTACCTAACATTTAAGCTCACTTTTATACTAAATAATTTAAGCAACAAGAACAAACCTGAAAATTCGACTTAATATTTAGCAATATTATGCTTAGATGTTAAGTTTTTAAGTATAATTCTGTTTAGCATAAGGATGCTGAATAATTAGCATGGTAAAAAGTAACAATAATTAGCAAATCATAAGGAACTGCAAGATATTTAGCGTAGCTATGTTTAAAAAATAGCAAAATATTGCTAAAGAAACGTGCAGCGTCCCCATAACCGGTAATTTTCGCACATATGACAGTCAATTTACGGACCCAGAAGAAATGGGCGGATGGGTTAACCTTGCCCGAGTGTGAACACTTGATTTTACGATCAACAGTCCAACGACCTTAATATTGAAACAATGGGCCTTAATACTTACCTGCCGTAAATATCATATTTTATACATCGACTTTTCCGATCTAGACCATCATTTTTTCATATCGAAACAGGTAGCATCATAATTTCATTATCAGTTTTTCTTGCAAAATAAACCCCTTATCTTAAATAAATTATTATCTTGTTGACATTGGTTATAAAAAAGTCGTAAAGATTATCGCAAAATCAATGTTTTTCTTATACCTTTAGCAGTAATATATATTAATATGTTAGTTTGTGTGTGTTTTTTTATTAGGGTTCTACAAATCTAAATTATACAACCGTCAATTTAACGATATTGAGCCTGAGCTCCTGAAGTTGTAATATTGCCCCAGGTTTTACATACAATTCTTTGCCATCTGAAGACGTTATTAATAGGTTAAGCAGTGCAATTTTAGTCTAGTATATACGTGTCTGAGTAAATATGAGATAAGCTATTACAGTAGCACAACATAAACACGCCAAAACACAAGGATTTTTTATGAGGTTATTAAACTGGGATTCGATCGGAGGGTTCATTAATATATAAGACTTTACCAGACAATGTTTGATACTGATACGGGACACAGAACATTATCTACATAATTCATTGTCTACGGCTCTGTTACATTTATATCGGTATATCTAATACAATCTGCTGTGACACATTTGTCTCAAGAAAACAATTGTCCACTGTCACCCCGACTTTAAGTTACCCAGAATCGGGCTTCTCTATTGAGCTGAATAGTTTAGAACAGAAGAAATGCAACGAATGCTAAACACTAATTCCTATGACTTTATGTAAACACAGGGATTTACCACGGCTAATACGGAAGTGAGGTTGGGCTTTTGAAGGTAACGTGGGACTAAATGAAAAACGTACCTCCTTTTCCTCGATAAAGCGAGAAGTGATAGCCCCTGTTACTGTATCACCAGATTAAACATATATATATATATATATATATATATATATATATATATATATATATGTATATATATATATATATATATATATATATATATATATAGAAATAAATTAGTGCATATATATTGTAATTCTTACAATAACACATCCACACCACACCTTTTCGTCACAACTGTTGCAGAACCTATATATATTTCCAAAAATTATCACTTTACCATTTGCTTGACTTGTTTTACTCTAGACTTGAACACTTTTGTATAAATACACCGGGTTATTCAGTGACGTCCAGTATAATCCAACATCACAAATAGAGGTGCGTTCATACGTTCAAACCATTTGCTCAAACAAAATTGGCAGAAAATTGCAGTGAAAAAATATAAATACGCCGGGTTATTCAGTGACGACCAGTATAATCAAACGTCACAAATAGAGGTGCGTTCATACTTTCAAACCTTTTACTCGAATCAAAATTAGACAATGATTTGCAATGGAGAAATATAAATACATCTGGTTATTCAGTGATGACCAGTATAATCTAGTCACACATAAAGAACCGTGCGTTAATACGATCAAACCTATTGTTCAAATCAAAATCACACAATAATTTGCAATGGAAAATATATTGTCCCGCAATGACTAACGTTGATATGAGGTTACAAAAGCTTCAGTAGTGGTAACGATAACGAGCGTTTCGTGACTGAGCTCGCAAAGGAAGGACTCACCAATCATTAAAATCTAAACAATCTCAAAACTCATCATCGGCAGTCACACTTGGATTCAATAACGAGCGCTTTGTGACTGAGCTCGCAATAGAAGCATTCACCAGCCATTAAAATCTAAACAATCTCAAAACTCATCATCGGCAGTCACACTTGGATTCAATAACGAGCGCTTTGTGACTGAGCTCCCAAAGGAAGAAGTCACCAGTCATTAAAATCTAAACAATCTCAAAACTTATTATCGGCAGTCACACTTAGATTTCAATAACGAGCGTTTTGTGACTGAGCTCGCAATAGAAGCACTCACCAGCCATTAAAATCTAAACAATCTCAAAACTTATCATCGGCAGTCACACGATTCAGATTTGATAACAAGCGTTTTGTGACGGAATTTAACATACCATTTAGGTTACGAAAAACTATACCTGAAAGCAATTATTAAGACTAACCTAGAAAACTTTGGGGTCAAATTTTCTTCAAGATACCATCAACTGTAAACCGGATTCATGCTTGTCAGAAGATTATGACAGCCATCATGTGAAACTGTACATGACTGTATGGCCAACATGCTTGTAATAAGCGAAATAATGGCTAGGTTGCATTTGTTTCTGGTTTCTTTTTATGCCTATATAATTACAGTTTTCGTATAGCTTGCCATGTGCATTCTAAGATTTGTAAATCACGGTAGTGACGAGTTACGCATGAGTTTGAGATCGGGTAATCTACAAAACCAACAGTTACGAATATCTGTACTATGACTGACAAGGAAACAATTCAGCTCGTGACATCGTTGTAGGTAGCATGGATTCATATTTTATAAATCTATGTGAACTGTAGCAGGTTAAAGAATACTAGATGCTGCGCGGAGACCGGTTTATTACTGTTGCTTTTAAAATATTGGTTAGCCACATGAACCCAGATAATTTGCCGATTCTGGCTCAAATAATATTTTCGCTTTCCATTTCGCAGCCATATCTGAAATCTCGGTATAAAATCAACAATTATACACGCCGGTCAGTGACAAGTACAGTAAAAACTTAGGCAAAATGACATCAACTAGTCCAAAACCATTACAACAACGAAATATACATGGACCTTCAAAAGTTCAAAAGGTCGCGCTCTTTATTATGGCCTGTCTATTACGTAGTATCGACGACGTTTTAGGAATATATCGATTATATAGTATGTAGATTAAATAGTTAGACCATACGTGCCTATACGGGTAGACGGTTGCTCCGCCCAACCTCCACCCCTAAACCCACATACACCCTCTTAAACGCGCCCCGGGCGCCAAAGGCATAGGTGCTTTTCGCGGCACCGAGGGCGCTGTACACCCCTCCCAGCCGACCGCCCGCACTCCCCATGGCAGGTGAAGGGCCTCCCCCACGGGTACTTTCTACACTCCCCTGGGACCTTGAGCGTATATAGGGTAGATCCGATGTTAATATTTAAAACAATTACTGCCAATCGTGTTCATAGCATAAACGACCTAGTTTCCAAAGCGATGTTGACACAAAATTGGTTGTTTTTGCTCTCTGATTTAGTTGCTAAAACGATTGTCGGCAAGACGTTATGCCTGCAAAAGTAATAAGTTGGGTGACCTGCATTATTATTAAGTTTTTATTAAATCACTTTAGCGTTTATCATATCATAGACGAAAACAACAAAATTCTACTTGATTTTGGTTTAAATCTGAGAGTTGATTAAGTCTTGCCCATGAAAAAGAAGACATATAAATAAAAATGGCTTTTAAATGTATGTACCAGTGGTCAATACGATAAAAAATATGGCTATCCGGCCATCCGTTCAGGAGCTGTAGTCGATGTTGCATTATGCATAATAATCTATCGACAGCAGGAAAATTTACAACTATTGGTTTCTAATTTGGCACGTTTTACGATGTATCTTACTCGTAGTATCTGGCACCGGCTGTTCGTGATGCCTAGGTGACGGTTAACCTGGTTTACGACATGGAATAAATGTGGATGTGTTCCTCTTTGAATTCAGAAAATAGACGGGTCGAACTTACTTTTTGGCGAATTAATATTTGGTATTACCTGGGGTAAACCCAGTTGTAAATAACATAGTATCTATTGAATTGTGTATTCTTCAACGTCTGTCTATGATCTCAAATTTATGAGAATGAATTGCACTGTTCTGAAAAAATTCCAAAATCACGCCAGCAAAGGGCCCAAAACAGTACTTTTCCGGTAATTATTTGTTTCAACTTACTTATAAACGTGCTAAAGATGTATTGTGACAACTGATGGCCTGATTTCGATTCTTCGAGTTGGCTTAGTTCTTTGCCCAGCATGCGTTGGAACTAAAACAATAGCAATAAATTATAGGAAAGCTGTATTAGATAAGTGTATGACACTGCGCTGCACTCTAATGTAAGCCCGTGTTTGATGACGCGGGCGTTTTCGGCTTGACCCCCTGTTTTAGGGGATGACCCTTTTTAGGGTGGTAGTTCGGACCCCCAGTTTTGATGGGGTGCCGTTTTATAAGCAGCTAGCGGTTCAACCGACCCCTCAAAACCAGCGGTTCCCACAAAACTGGGGGGTGGCTGGTGGTTCCGAGCTACCCCCTCCCTAAACCTGGGGCTCCGGCCGAAAAACGCTCGCGTCATCAAACACGGGTTAACATATGATGGCAGCGAATTTTCATACTCTTCCCTAATGCACTCCTGATTATATTATACAGTAATTAACAAATATAGAAGATATACATACATAGGATTGTGCACATATGTATTTGTTTATGGTATGTGTATAATATATCGATTATTTCGAGGAAGAAACATGATTTGCTCGACGGGAGGGACATTTTAGGCGCCGGGTACGACTGAAATCCACATAATTGGCTTCCACAAATAGTTAATATATACTGCATTTTGTATTACCCACGATTTGCTACTGTGTGATCCTAAAACAAACTTTGTCGCTATATATCTGCAAGCCAGCAGGGCTCTAAGATAAAGCTGACAGAAAGTGGACAAAATACACGATAGGTTGGGGTAGAGAAGTCCCCGTATCAAAACATAGCTCAACAGCATTCCGGGGCACCGGCATTGAAGAAGGCTTGTTTCTAAAAACACGAATAGAATATATTTGCTGGAAGTGCTACCTGGTTCCATCCAAAATTTCTTTAAATTCCATGAAATGTAACTTTACCTGATAGTAGAAAAAGCTGAACAACTACTTCAATGGCTGTTCGTAGATAAAGGGATCATGTCATACTTCCCCAAGCGTCCCATAACAAGTTTTGACCCTTGAAGCAACGTATAACGTTTTGTCTCTCTAAGCCTACTCTTGGGCCTAGTTCTAAGCCTAAATGCGTGTTCACACGCTCAAACTTTTTGCTCAAATTTTGATCAAAATTTGAAAGCATTTTTTTGCATTTTTGCAAGTTTGAACGCGTGAACAGTGTTCAAACTTATGATGAATATTTCTGTAGCCAATCATGGACGAGATGTATTATATACCTGAAAAAGTTTGAGCTC
This sequence comes from Trileptium ribeirensis, assembly GCA_030248225.1. NCBI lineage: Eukaryota > Metazoa > Nematoda > Enoplea > Enoplida > Thoracostomopsidae > Trileptium > Trileptium ribeirensis. The sequence goes on from JASANE010029894.1 coordinate 25,481, forward strand.
AAATGTTGACCTAAAATTTTTAAATATCGCAATTTTTATTTAAAAATCACCATCAAATTTTGAGCTCAAAAAATTTGAGCAAAAAAGTTTGAGCGTGTGAACACGCCTTAAGCCTAAGACCACGTTTAAGCTTAGCCCGGACTCACCATTAAACTTTAGATTTATGCCCTATACTATTATGTTAATTTTCCCATTCTACTATAGCGGAACCTGATATAATCTGATGAAAACACGTCAAAGATCGATATGAAATCATTATTCAAGATTGCAATCCATGTGGCTGACTATATAAAACATTTGTCAAGAAACTACTTTTCATATATAAACTGAACTTTAAAATATACCCTCAAAAGTTGAATTTTCAATATATAGACTAAGCTATTGTCTGGTCAGACGTCAACGCTGTGGCTATAGAGTTACTCCAGCCTTTTGAAACAAGTTGGTATAATTTTTTGATAGCTTCATTCGGTTTCTCGGTACAGCCGTCGGTATGTGCTGAAAATGTATGATTTTGAACGTCGCTCAGCTTGACTTGGGCTGTGAAATTGAAACACTTTTTCAAATTAATTGTATGTACAGGGCCAGAACGGGTGCATAAACTGACGAGGATGCAAAAGCGACGGTAAAAGCTATATTTGCTTGCGTGGGACATGGGAAACGCTAACTGGTTAGAATATGAAAAATGACATTTGCAATTCAAGCTTTGATTTTACTGAAAGCTTAAGATATGTAATTTTCAAAAGTTTTCGGATATTGGTCATTAAGGAAGAAATAGCGGGCAATATGGTACTATATACGCTGAAAATAGCCCGAAAAGCTTGCTTTTAGTGCCTTCTATGTGGCTTTAAACAGACTTAGTAAGCTCAATTTAATCAAAATACACATCGGACTGAGCGCAGCCTGGCCATATTTGCTGTATTCCCACCTGCCGAGTGAGTTACTAATATTGATATTCATCCAAACACAGATATATAAGCTAAAACTTTTAGCAGCAGCAGAAGGTATCTTCAAAATTAGTTTGATGTTTTTAAATACATATTTGCTGTTTTGGGACAATTTATTTGGAAACAATCTCAATGGAATTTGGAATCTCAATGTTACACGTCAGCCACACCATCACAAATTCCTATTATAATCATGTTTAACTTAAAACAACGTATATATATGAAAAATAAAAATTCCCACAACTGTAAGCAGCAGTCCGTGCCAATTCCCGTTTCCACAAATTTTTCTTCCCATACGGGGTCCATAGTGGTAACTGGAGCGACAAAAATATCTTCACTAATACCTATATTATAGGTCTATATATATATATATATATTTATATATATATAAATATATGGCTCTATATATATAAAGAAATTGTCTGTATATTATATATATGTATATATATATATATAATTTTACATAATTACTTACTATTGTCGAATTTATAATTCGAGTAACTGATGCACTAGCCATAATATAATTATGCTACAAGGCTTAATTTATATATTAGAGTTTCTTTTTTAATTATTTCATATAAATCCGCAATTTAAGTTATAATTTTTCTAAAAATCTAAAAATCAGTAAACTGTATTTAAAATATAAAACTTTAAAGACTTTCTGTTAGTCATTAGATTAATCTAACTAAGATTATCCATGAACAGTAGTAATACAACAATTTTACCATACCGAAAGTGCAAAAATTACACGCAGCTTTTTTACCGAATAAACAAATATACATTCTTATAATTGACAATATTCTGAAACTACATATAATAATGCCATTTAACACGCGCCTTTTTTCGCAAAAGCATTGCAAAAGCGCTAGAGATTGTCAGATTATGCAATAGTCAGAATGCAGCAAGTTTGACATCACTCTGGCGAACTGGAGTCTTCAGTTTTGCTTGAAGTATAACCATATATGTATACATGTATATATACATATATATCTATATAATATTTTTTCTATTAATTTTTTCGTTTTAATTAAGAGATGAACTCAAATCGTTATTTTCAAAATTTGATTATGTGCATAAAAGTATTTGAAAAATAACAGAAAAACTATAAATTTACAGCAAATTACGTGTTATTATAATCAGATCAAGATTGAGCAATAAACAAAATAACGGGTTACCAGACGTTAAGACGCAAAATCCAGGATTGACGTAAACTTAGCGGCAAGAGGGTTGTCAGTGCAGACGTGAAGGGGCCGGGAGGGGGGTGGGTAACGTGGCTGGGCCGGTATCCAATAATTTCTTCATTGTCCACAATTTTTTTCTTACAATTGTTCCCACGTAATATAATTTTTGTCATAATTTTGTAATTTCTCTGATAATTGCTAAAATCCTCAATTACAGAGAAATTTTATCCAGTGTGGACTTTTAAGTATTTTTAAGACGTGGCTTGAATTATTGGTTGGCTTAAACCAACCATAATTTGTCATGGAGATGGAATTTCAATTCCCATATCCACCCCATCCTACAAAAATTTTCGTGGGATTGCCCGTGAGGATCCCCATTCATCCCCACCGCTATATCAATGAAGCCTCATTCCAGAGGGTTGTCATTTAATAAACTGCTGCAGTATTTTGCAGTTTGGTATTTATGAAAAATATATTCAACATCTCATTGGACTGCTTCTTTGCAAGTGAACGTGTACGTTGGTTCTCTATGAACAATGTTGACAACCGACGTTTTGTTGGTCACTCCATCGTCGTACGGGTCGCCGCAATAGCCAGGCAGACAACAGCCACGAGGCCCAAGCTTTTCGTTGAAAATTGCAACAAATCTCCGAGTAGATAAGCATCGTAAGCCAGATGCTTAATCTCTCTAGCGGTCATAAGCTGTAACCTGACTACTGCATTTCTCCGAGATTTTATCTACAACTGATACAAAACATCATCTTGGTGGGCCCCATATGCGACGGGGATGTTGGATGTTCTGATGTTATTGGTTAAGTTAATTAAATCACATAAATTTTATTTAAACAAATTTATCTGAATCTAACTTAAGGAAAAATTGAAAGTAATTAAGCAAAAATCCAAAGATTTTGAAGCACCATCAGAACATCTAATAGCAAGTACAGGTCACTGTTTGACAATGACAGACCAAATATTTTAAAATTTCATAAAACAAAGTTTTAGTATACAGCTAACATCGTTAAATCAATATTTCCGAAAAAAATCCCATATGGTTTGGGGATCCTCAAGAAAAAAATTTTATGCCCACCCCACGACATCATAAAATGTTGATACAATTACAACAAATTACAAGTTTCTGTCATAAAAACACAGAAGCCTGTTTAAAACAATTGGTTTACATTCGCAAAGGCCAAGAAACTATGAGATTTCGGAACTCCGCAAAATGATAGCTATCTAAGCTTAAAATGACGATAGGCTTCTAGGATGTTTGAACGACACAAAATTTTAGCTTAATCGAGACAATGACTTAAAAATATCACACAAGGGTGACGCATCATACACTTAGCCAGCAAGCTACTACTGCACACAAAAAACAAATGCTGTTCCACCAATATTTTACTGACAATAATTGTGAGACAGCATAATACATAAATTTTGAAGAACGTGGAATCCCTTTAACGGTCAGACTGGGATATCGTATATTCTTAAAAGTTGCAACTATTTTGTACCCTCTTACGAAGGATTTTCTGCAGTTTCACCTTCGCATGTGGAATTCTTTTAACGGTCAGTCTGGGATATCGTATATTTTTAAAAATTGCAAGTATTTTATGCCCTCTTACGAAGGATTTTCTGTACACTCCTTTTACGGAATCCCTTTAAAGTATATTCTCCTGTACCCTCTTACGAAGGATTTTCTACAGTTTTACCTTCGTACGTGGAATCCCTTTAACGGTCAGATTGGGATATCGTATTTTCTTAAAAGTTGCAACTATTTTGTACCCTCTTACAAAAGATTTTCTACCACTGTACTTGTTTATAGGAAAATTTGGTACATAAGTCACCTCAATAGAATTTGTCATGTATTTAATGGTTTTTAAATTGCAGCAGGTTTAACCCAGGAAAGTATCAAGCGAAATAAATATATGTCTACTACATTTTTGAATTCTCATATATTTTAAATCCTACGTTGTGTTTACCCCAGAGTAGTGGCAAGCATTATTTATTTGTGCGGCGTCTATAAGCTATTTGTAGTTTATAGTCGCTATGCCCAGTGGACATCTCCAAATGTTTCTGTATGCACAGGGCAGTTTGGTGTCTACTAAATAGGATCTATATCAAGACAAAACGTTGACTTATATTTGTCATTATGTACTAGTATAATAACATTCTGCCGTTTGACAGATCCTCTTGCTTTCTTACCGCTGCACTAACGTAGAGGTGCATTACAACAAGGGTAACAGACAGTTCAAGAATGTATATATACAGGCGTAATTTCTAATTTTTTACTATTGAATGTATTTAATCTTTGGTACATAATAGCAAGAGTGCATTAAGGTAGATTATGACATTTCCCTGCACTCATATGTTAGCCCGTGTTTCATGACGCCTTACCTTCGGCCTTACCCCCAGTTTCCGGGAAGGGGTAGCTCGGACACCCCCAGATTTTTTTTGGGGGGGGGGACCTCCATAAGCAGCTGCCTATAAACCGACCCTCGCCCCAGTTTGGGGGGTCCGACCGACCCTCCCCCCAAAAAAATTGGGAGAAGGTACGAGCTATCTTCCCAGAAACTGGGGGGCGGTCGGCGCATCTCGAAACCCCAGAAACTTGGGTGGGGGTGGGTAAGGCCGAAAACGCCCGCGTCATCAAACACGGGTTTACATGTGAGTGCAGGGAAGTGTCATAATCTTCCCTAATGCAATCTTGATAATAGTAAGGGCGTGTATCCTTATATGTCCGTGACTAGGATCAATGACTTGGAAAGATCCACTTTTAGACCAAAATCGGGTAAAAGTTTGTTTTTTCCTTCTATACCATGCCAACTGCGAAATCGTGTGCAAATATTTCCGCAGTACCGTTGATATGAAATATTGCAGCCGCAGGCATAATATTCACCGAATAACCCCTCGGCAACTGAATAAGATAGCGAAGTAACCGATATTGTGTCAAAACTTTGTAAGTATTGCTGTGCTGAAATAACTTGAGCGTAACTGAAAGCATTTACTTTAAGTTTTGCTGCTATTGCTACTATCTTTTATGGCATTGGAATAGTTCTCTCTCTTTAGTAAACCACAGTTTTCCGTATGTCTGCGTCGCTTCTGTAACAGACGAATACCGTTGTGTTTAATCCGATGACAAATTAGGATATGAATTAATGGGCACGTAAGAAACAATGCCACAATTACTCCAAATGTCTTAGTCTTTGCAATGAATGCTCCGATTTGTCTTAAGGTGCAACTATGATGGATTTATATTCATTACTCGTCTTTCTGAGCTATCTTGTGCGCTGGATTTATGCATGATTCATATTTTTTACTGGGTAGCCTATATCCAAAAGCTATGGCACTAAGGCCAGCTTATCCTAGCCGCTAATCTTTGCTTTAATGAAATGAAATTTATCGTATATTTATACCTTTACGGCTCATAGCTCGGTTTGATTTGTTCGTTTTGCTTAGTGTTAGGTAAGGGCCATGACAGCCGCCGACCGATTAAAGGTTGTCTCGACCGTCAACCGATGACCGGGCGTTGATGATTTTCCGGCCATTCAGCGCCGCAAATACGTAGGCCGGCCGTTACAAATTTTCTGCCGTTGACAGCTGCGAAATTCGCTGGACACTAATTATTAGCCGTCGCTCGGCCGGCCGTGGTCTATAGGCGCTGTCCTGTCCCACTAGTCCCTATAGACGGTAACGTGTTCAACGCCCGCCAACACCTGAATTTTTACAATTAGAGTCGTTTTTTGTTCCAAGCAAATAAATGACGCACCTAACATATAAAAGCATTATGGAACTATCATGGCATTGAGAAATGGTGATTGAAGTTCTTGGTATCCCGTTTCTTCTGTTGTCAGTTGATAAACGCCGAACTTATATGCCAAAGTCGAAACTATGTAGGTTCAGAAATATTAACGAGCAGAGCTATAGAAGCATAGATCGCAATTAGGCATCAGGTTGAACATAAGACCCCAAAATTGTACAAACCTAACGGTCATTGAGAAGCATCAAATTTTCGAACTAAAATCATTGTCGAAAAATAGCGCCATCTAACGTTATCGGTGTCGAAACGTACTGCATTTTAAATGCTGTCCTAATAATATCTCAATAATTTGGATCCGATTTGCAATTTTCTTGTGCCGGGTGGCATTACCACTAGTCAGTTAATACATTTTGAACTATTAAATTTATACTGAAAATTAGTGTCTTTCCGATGCTATTCTGTTACGAGCTTAATAATTTAGAACTGGTTTGTATTTTTTTCTAATTTTGGCATTACGTCTAATCGGTTCATATATTTTAAACAATTGATAATACTATAGTGGTAGATTCTGGACTTACTTCAGGTATGAGCATTGTTGAAGCCATCTTTACAACCCATGCCGATGAAGTCTCACTCATGTAAATTTTAATAATTTATATGCTAATATGTAATTGTTTTGATTTTCGTTTCTTTTCTATTCATCTATAATCTATGCACTAAATTGCAAAAAGAACAAATAAAAATTGCTTGATCAATATTAAATGATATTGCAGCGCAAGTGACCAAGTCCTAGAATCGTCTCTAAGTAGATAGATAGATTACAAATAATGCCGATGAAGTCTGACGAATGTAAAATTTTAGAATTTATATGCTAATACGTAATTTTTGTGATTTTCGTTTCTTTTCTATTCATCTGTAATCTATGCACTAAATTGCAAAAAGAACAAATAAAAATTGCTTGATCAATATTAAATGATATTGCAGCGCAAGTGACCAAGTCCTAGAATAGTCTCTAAGTAGATAAATAGATAGATTACAAATAATGCCGATGAAGTCTCACGAATGTAAAATTTTAGAATTTATATGCTAATACGCAATTTTTTTGATTTTCGTTTCTTTTCTATTCATCTATAATCTATGCACTAAATTGCAAAAAGAACAAATAAAAATTGCTTGATCAATATTAAATGATATTGCAGCGCAAGTGACCAAGTCCTAGAATCGTCTCTAAGTAGATAGATAGATTACAAATAATGCCGATGAAGTCTCACGAATGTAAAATTTTAGAATTTATATGATAATACGCAAGTTTTTTGATTTTCGTTTCTTTTCTATTCATGTGTAATCTATGCACTAAATTGCAAAAAGAACAAATAAAAATTGCTTGATCAATATTAAATGATATTGCAGCGCAAGTGACCAAGTCCAAGAATCCTGTCTTATATAGGTATATCTAGGATTGTATTTCACCATTAAACATAAAACATTGTTGGGTACGTAGACAGCAAACCTAATTTATTATTATTCAAACTCAATTAAATGTTCGATGTGAACCTTATTGTGAATATGATTAAATTTATGCATTCTATATAATATACTAGAACGGGTGGCGTTTTTATGACAAACACGAGTCAATTGAGGAAATAACTATTTGCTATGTTTTCCAACAACCTGGATTTTTATGAGCTGGATTTAACGCAACTGTTATACCTACAACCTGACAATTACGAACTACTATTATAGCTCCTGATGTTATTCAAAAAACAGTACACTGCGACAATTGCGTCGCTATATGCACCAAAAGGCATAATAGAACGTATTTATTTATCTAACGGTGAAAGATCTATGTGTTTGTATCACATTTGCTAATAATATATAGTTTGTTGGCGGTATGCTGTCGCTAAATATCCACAAAATTTAGTAAACGATTCTAGAATCTAAGTAAATTTAGCTTACAGTTATTGATCATAAGTTGGATTCATTCGTGTATCAACGTTTCAATAATCAATTCAACATTAGCGCACTATTTTGTAATATGTTATGTGAACAGTTATTGGTGAAGCATACATAAAGAAGATAACAAAAGCGCTTCTGTAGGAAATTCCAAACTACTTATGTAAACTTGTTTGGCTGATGAACCTGAAGCAAATGTTTTTGTATAATCCTGCTATGATAGTTCTTTGGTTTGGATGTGATGACTCCGTGTGTCGGCGGTCGGTAAATACTGTGCTCTGAATCTAGTCTACCACTGAGATTTCAGTGTATTGTGCGTTATAGTAAAATGCAAACTGGAAGAAAATATCATGGCACTCAGATTACAATCTAAGAAATCGAACAGACCAAGCCAAATGAGCTTTGTAGGATTCCACAGCCTACAATTGGTCAAACATAATGATACCACGGAAATTGTGACACGATTCGACTCAGCTAGACGAGGCGTATCACAAATTTCCCATTTGGACCATATTTTTATCTATATACTTTCTGAATTTTTGGGCTTTCTTGGTATCCAATATTTTTGAAAAAAGTTCTCCAAAAATATATAATTTTATAAATTACTCGAACGGCATAAAGAATGAGGAGC